>PPHD01000293.1:7054-77038 GCA_002909625.1 Bambusicola thoracicus | reverse complement strand
ACAGGCAAGAGACAATACCATTAACTAGGTAGAATGTTCTCCTGAGGAGCTTGAGAAACAACAGCAATTTTCATCTAATGATGCATCTATGTATCAACATGCTAATTTGCACCTAGGTGGCAATATTAAATCGATATGCCTTTTAAATGGTATCACCTTTCCCTATGTAATTTGTGAGAAGAAGCTCACATCAGACTGAGCTTTCCCCGTACCCTGACTGGTAGGAAACTGAATTAAGGCTCTCGTTCTTCCTTACACAGCTTGACATTAGAAACAAAACATTGCAGGAGCCACTGAAGTCAACAGCAGCCATGAACTTAACTCCTATCAACTGTGCTCTATAATGTTCAATAGCCCATATAATTACAGCACATCTTCTCCCTAATGCAGAGGATTTCATTTCTGATTAGGGACACAATCTACAGCAGAAAAAAAAAAATAGAAACCTGTAACACTGTTTACATTTATCGTTGGCTTACTGCATTTTTGCTAGTTGGAATCAATGAAGAGTATAATTCTGAATCTATATCCTTCACTGTCACAAAGTAAACAAAGCTTACATACAACATTTGTTGTATGTATCAAATCTCTACTTACAAAGTGCTTATATACAGCTTACAATTTTGATACGTGTTATCATTTAAGACTAACTACCTAAATCTGTGAGAAGGGGTTAAACTTTGTTACTAGCTATTTAGGCTAGCTCCGATCAAAAGAGTCCTATTTGGATGAATGCAATAGCTACAGTCAGCTTATTGAAAAACAAGTGGTCTAAAATCCACTGCTTCAGATAACGTTTCTACCAGCAAACACAATTAACTAGAACACCCGGAGCACATCTGTCTGTGCAGAAAACAAGTGAGCACATCAGGAAATAAAGCTTACCAGAGGAGGAAAGCTTGGCAAGGTAATTGATATTTCAAGGAACGGTTTGCATCTAGATGACAGTATCAAATAAAGTATCACTGAAAAAAAAGATACCACAAACAAGACATATTGCCGTAAAACAGAGAAGAAAGGGCAAAATAGAAAGAGAAAGGCTTTTCTTCTTTTGTGCAACACAGACTGCACTACTCTAAATCAGACCTGTCAGCTGGAGAGTCCTTTGAGGCTGTTACAATGTAAATTATTTAGACAACTGACTGACAGAGAATAATTAGCAGATGTCTGTGCCAAGGTGACCATAACAACAAAAACCCACAACTCTTCAGAGCAGATTGTAAAGGAGGTCTAGCAGGAGGGGTGAAGCTCTAGATGCACTTGGAGACTCCACGACAAGAACACAATTGATTAGATATAAATCGGGTACCAAATCTACTTTCAGTAATCCCTTTGTTAACATGACACAAGTGGAACAACCGGCTTTTCCTGCTCTTTCTGCCCACAGCTCATGCTCACAGAACATTTGTTATCTGAGCACTGTTTGAAGAGAAATTTAGTAAACTACTGAAATATCAGGGATAACAAATGCTGCACTCTGCAGTGTGTTTTGCTACTTAAAATTGCAGTCAGCCAATAGCATAACATCAAAAAACCAAGCTACACTGCACACAAAATAAACACTGATCTACTAATGTGGGTTGGCCTCAGTTCTGCCACAGATAAGTGCAAAACAAATGCACTATCTGTTAAGATTACTGAAGTGCTGATCCAGCACTACTGCAGAAGTTTTGAGCTTATGCAGCTTTCCAACCTGGGAATCCAATGGGTCATGCCCTCGTTTCTGGGCATGCTTGCAGAAGACTTAGTTTATGTTATTCTTCTTGCATTATTAATGCAAAGAAAATACTCTAGTTGTTGAGGCTAACTGCACAGCAGAGCTTTGTAGCAGCCCAAAGACTTGAGAAGGAACCATTGTGGCATGGCAGTCTGTGTTTCAAACCAAATTTAAAATTAGAAAAAGACAATGTGAGAGCGCAATTTTTTCCTCTAGTGTTATAACTTCAACAGTTTATGATTAAATCCATGCTACTACAGCAGTACACACAGAGCAGTCACAATCAGGTAACTGCCAAGAAAGGCTTACCTCAAGAGCAGCAAAACTGACCGGTCAGAATGACCTTTGGCTGCCAGCTTATATCAGATAGCTTTAAATAATTCTGGTATCACATTTCAATGTTAATGTATTTCAATAGCATCAAATTCTACTATAGTTTGTCAAAGAGGAAACTTTACAATTATGAAAATGGAAATTTGTTGTTGTTTTTTTTCCCTAATTCTGAAGCATCAGATTAAAAAAAAAAAAAATTAAATAATATTTCACTTATATCCAACAGCTTTGTTATAAAGCCCAAAAAAAGATTATCCATCTGCAGCAAATTGATTTTCTCCTTTGAAAGCCATCAGATTTCAGAATTTAACATGACTTTTTCTTCCTTACGCCTTATTCATAAACCATTGAAAACAATGAGAGTTTTTAAGTGTGAAATTCCACATACTTTACAGTTCTCCCTACAGAAAGAGATGTGCCAAGCACGATGTGCAGGTATGCTTGCATAAAAGCAGATGTCTCCAGAGAACAAGATAACCCACAGTCCCACATGTACATTAATTCACTTGTAGCCTCCGCTATAAATGCTCTAG
The DNA here is from genome assembly GCA_002909625.1 of Bambusicola thoracicus. Classification (NCBI taxonomy): domain Eukaryota; kingdom Metazoa; phylum Chordata; class Aves; order Galliformes; family Phasianidae; genus Bambusicola; species Bambusicola thoracicus. The sequence goes on along the minus strand of PPHD01000293.1, from coordinate 74,455 downwards.
AAACAGGCAGTCTCCTTTTTTAATTCCTATTTCTTGGTGGTATTTTAAGAATGGACTTCTGAGTGGGCAATCGGCCAAAGCTGACAAGTCAGGATTGGAAGAACAGCCCCTTGGTATTCATCTTGTGCTGCTGATCTACTCACCATCACAGGCCTCTTAGGGATGATTGCCATCATAATTATTCGCACACAGAACTGAGAAAGCAGGATTCAATGATTTGTTTAAACTACAGAGGGCCGGTGACAGAATCAGAATTGCTATTCAGGCAGCCTGATTTGATCTCTGTTGCACTTTGCTTTTTTCCTGAGGAACAACATGGGGCTTGTCTCTGCCTGCGATTCTGGTTGTTTTGGCATGTTTCACTGATTTTATTAGAGCAAGAAGGAAGATTTCAACAGACTTTTCAACTCAGTTGGCCCTCTAGTAATTGCAGGTAGTAAATGGAAGGAAAAAGGCACATGAAAAATCCAACTTCCTGAAATTTCTACAGATATCAGTGTGAAAAGGAAATCTATTTTCACTGTGCTGAACAATATCAATATGCCAGAGGCAGACAAATTATTAATTCACAGCTTAAAGTCACTAGCTGAGAATGTTTCAGAGTGCTTCTTTGCCTATGTATTCAATATTTGCTTTAAAAATAATAAAATTTTCAAGAGCTATATATAAAAAAAAACAATCTGGGAAAATTAAGCAGGTAAGTTAGCGAAGTCAAACCTTAAAGTCACATATAATCTCAGAATTTCCAGGGCTGCCACTTGTAGCCAGAATCATCCTTGCCAACAGAAAACTACTAAGCTTCACTTAGAACCTAAGGCTTGGAAGTCATACACCCACAGAATGATTCATAAATCTCTGCTAACTACTAGTAAAACTGCCTGAGATATGATCATATTAGGACTCATAAGAAGAAAGAACACCAATATTCTGTCACTTGTGCCCATTACAGTGCCCTGTGGGTTTAAATCCATATAAATCATTGCTCATTTTTATTAATTTTTCTGTTGACTCGATTCATATATGACGAGTTAATTCGTTTCTTGTCAGTATCCTTCAGTAAGGTATTAACAGAACTTCTCAAGTTTTCACCATTAAAATAGTAGGCATTCTTTTTGCTTTCAGAAATACGACATAATTATTTCATCTGAGAAAATACATCACATCTGAGAAAATACATCACATCATCTGAAATTATTTGAATTTCTCTCAACTCAGAATTTTTTTTTTAAAGGGGGTTCTTCAATAATTTCTTACATTTTCCCAGCTAAAAAATGCAACCTATTGCTATGAACTAAAAAGTGCTGAATGCACTGAAGCAATCAATAATTCTGCAAGACACTTTGCCAGTTAATAAGTTTTTCTGTTAATCTGTGAACAACAAGATTACACAAGTATCTAATTATTTCAAAATAAGATCTCATTACACTTCGGGAAGTGAGAGTTGTTCCCAGACCTAATGAAGTCCACAAAAAAAGGAATGTCACAAAACAGGATGTTCAGATCCTTTTCAGGTATTATTGCATCTGAAAATTCTAATGCCTCTATGTTTACTAACACTAGATATCAAAAAGGCAAGTCCAAAGCAAAAATCCAAACATCCCAAAAGACTCAGTACTCTCCACATAAAAGGAGCTACTTATTCACAAAGCTAGAAGAGCAAATTGAGATACAAATTTAAAATTCAAAAATGACTCAGTATACTGTCTGTTCTATGATTATACTGAATTTACAATTAAGTTACAGAAAACTACGTAAAGAATCTTCCTCCAAGAAAAAGTAGGAGAAGTTATCTGCTTACATTTGCATTTTAGTAGACTATGTTTTATAGTATATCTGGCACAGATGTCCTTTTTAAATTCCAATTATTATCTTTAAAAATACAGTCAGAAGCAGATACTTCTTGCTGCAAACAGATTACCAGAACAGATAAGCACACTAGGAAAAGGGAAAACAAAGCAGAGACAGCTGTCTAAGGTCATACAATATGTCCATGCCAGAACAGGGAACAGAGCCAGGCTTCGTATGTGCCAATTAAGTAATTTATCTGCAGGCTTCATTCCTCACAATTCTATAGTATTATTCTGAATAACTAATTAGAATCTCAAGAAATATAGGTTTCTGATATACTGGCAAGTGGCTGCACTATATGTAAACTATTAATCGTGATGTTCCTAAAAACCACTCAGAAATGTAAAGAGGCAGAGAACCAATGGTCATTCGGAAACACCACTATGAACTACAAGCTGCTCACAGTCACACAGCTTTTTTATTAAATAAATCTGTGCCTGCATTGCAAGTGTAAAATTAGGACTTGAAATCTCATTAGTCTCAGTTTTTCCCCAAACCACATTTCATCACTCTTAATGTGTGTGAACTGAAGTGGAAACCACCCAACATACGCATATCTTACACCACCCTTAGCTCAGTCAAGACAATTTTTATTATTAATCTTGGATTTGCCCAGTAATTAAAAGATAACAGAGATGGACACTGAGGATTCAACAGAAGACATTTTAAATAAAAATTTACAATTTTTAGTTATTAGCCAGGAGCTGTTTTTATGTTATGAATTAAACTACACAGAAAATGGCTTAGATTAGATGTAAGATTTCTTCAATCATCACTGCAGTAATTAATTCCCATCAGATGGTCCCAGGATAGCAGAATACATATGTATGAGAAAGAAGCAAAGGCTACCACCTCCGTGCTATCAAGGTTATTCCAGTAGCTGGCACAGAGTGATACAAGCACAAGATGTTTTTAAGAAGAATTTTATTTGAACTTAAACTTCCCTTAAACTTGCTAAGAACAAGACTTCCGCATTTGTAAGACTGACACAGGTACTGTTTAAGTATTTAGGTTTTTCTAGTAAAATATATTTAACATACAACTTGACAAAGTCTTTACACAGATAAAGTAGATGGGGCCCTGGACAATCTGATCTAGTACTCAATGTAGAGGCTGGCAACTCAGCCTGTGGCAGGGTGGTTGGAGCTTAGTGACCTTGAGGTCTTTATCAACCCAAACCTTCCTATGATTCTAATTCCTAGCCAACATTTTAAAAGGAAAATAAATATTTCAAGCAAAGTTCAACACAAGCACTTGAGAAAGAAGACAAGAAACTAAGTTCAATTTGAAGTTTGTCATCAAGGATACTATGCAGAAAGGATTCATTAAAGTTGCCTCATTTCCAAATATATTGAATTATTTAATAGCTAGATCTTGTATCTTCTTCTTTAGTAGATAGATTTTTTATTTTCTTTTATTACAGCATTTTAGAAGGTATTACACTGTCATCCTTCCTCCTCCATCACTACCAGAATTAGACAAACCAAACATTCCCACTGAGAGGGAAAACATTGCTTGCTATCTTTCAGAATACCAAGTTTCCATTCCACTGCATACAACTGGCCTTATAAATGTAATATCACAATTAGCATTAGAAGTGAAAAACCTGGTCTCTAATGAACTTTCTTACAGAAAGTTACTATTAGTTAAGCACAGCCTCACAAACAACTTCATTTTTTGCTTCCACCCATAAAAACTGTATCCAGACAGGCATTCCTGATCCTTCCTTGTGATAGCAGCAGTGTTTGCAGAGCCTTTGGTGAGTTAGCTTAGCTCTTAGTTCAGTATTTCTTCCTATTAGATGAGCTGTCATTAAGTCATGCATCAGTTTCTTTTAATCACAACACAATGTTCCCATGTTTTCACGAGGGTTCTTCGTTCTAGCTCAGCTGCACAAAACCTCTTAACAGACACTTAAAAACAATAAACGAGTCAATACAGACTATCAGTCTCCTAAGTAATTATGCTCACCATCCTTCTGTTAACAGTTGGAATCTACAGAGCTTAGCAGTGCTAACCAAGACCCTGCGTCCAGCAGAAAACTCATTCATAATCATTCACTACTGCTTACACAGTTTCACCTCCGTTGTCTTTGGAATCAATGGGTAAATCTTGCATTCCCAACTCATAAGAGTTCCATACAAGGCGATATTATAGAATTAAATTCTGAATTTACGCTTTTCAGAACACAGGGGAACACATGCATGTAAAATGCAAAAATGCTCAGAATCAAAGCATAATTTTTAACATTTAACAAATAAACACTGAAACTAAATGCCTGTGTATGAAGTTCACAAGACACAATCAAGTTCAGTTGCGGAAAAAAAACCCAAAACATCACTCAATGAACTGGCAGATGTTTGTACACCACTGAGAGGTTGCTCTGAATCCATAAGCCAATTTCCAAGGAGCACAGAGAAGCTCCTGTACTTAGCTACTGGTGTTCTCAGCAGTTGCTCAGTGAAGATTGAGTGGATGTTACAGTCTTCATCCATCTTGTTAAGAGAAAAGGCCATACAGCTAGGATTTTTTTTCTCTTAAAATATACAGGGCCTTACCTGTTGCTAGTAAAACATAATAGAAAATTTTAAAAAGTCTCTTGAAGAGACTCTATTCTCTTTTCTTTTGTCTTCAAAATCTCCACTTCCAATTTATTTTCCCAAAATCAACATTCCTCAAGGAAAGAAACCAAACATTTATGGGATTACAGCAAGTTACTTCTGTAAAACACAAAGGTGCTTTTTCAGTCAGTAGAAGACAGGGAAAAAAATGAAACAGCTAAGATAAAAAACACAAAGACCAACACATTTCCCTTTCTCCTTTATATTTCCTACTGAAGAAGATGCAGTGAACAGCATTCAGTTAGAAAAATGCAATAGAAACTGACTTTACAGTACTTAATGCTTTTAGCACTAAGGCTCTGCACAGTGTAGCCCTTAGAGAGAAGGGCAGCTATTTATAGAGAAATGTGGATTTCAGAAGGTGGGTTGGTGTCTTGCACTGACTTCTGGGGCACAGGAGAAACACAACCCTTCCATTTGCTCACTCTCTGAAATGAGATTATGATCCCTGTCATCACATACTGCTCTCTGCTAGACCACTGACTCGCTGCTAAACCACTTCTAAGCATCCAGCACTTAACACAGCCTGATTCTTCCCACTTCAGAAATCTAGCACCAGTACTAATAAGCATAAGAGAATCTTTACTGAATTTTTAGACCTATTTTGCACTCCACACCGCTAGGGGTAACTGTATAAGAGAGAAAAGCAAAAGGGAATTACACACATAGTCACACCACTGTCATAAAGATGGCTTTCTAACTTTGACTTTAGCAGCTGCCTATTGGCATATCTGTCAGTGACATTTCCCGCCTATTTCATTTTGAACACTTCCTACCTTGTAAAACAGTTCCTACACTAAAAATATAACTTTCACACTGCATCTTTTCAAGAGACCTGAGAGCTGTTGCTTCCTTATTCGATCTCCCAACATTACTCAGTTTCACCCCCTGTGACCCTGAAAAACCAAGGCATTCACCAGGAAACTTTAAGTAGGTTGAGCCAAAAAGAGCATTAACAGTACTGCTGAGCATCCTGCAAGCTGAGTGAATCCATGCTGTGGTCTAAACACTGCCAGAAGGAAATGTCACATTCTGCCTACAATAATGAAAGTTATAAACGTAACAGTAACCTGAGTTAAGTAATTAAACCACAGGAAGATGAAAGAACCTCAGAAGGACTTGAAACAAATGCCTCTTATCTTGCTGAATTCATGCTAAGGCATTCTCCAGTTAGCTCTCTTTGAATCTCTCCCATCACATTTTTAGCAGGCCATGAATATACTGCCCTACTACTAAAGTGAGACAAGTGGCAGAACAGAACAAGATGAATTTAGAAGTGAGGTAAGCCCCTTTTACTTCTATTAACTTTGTTTGACATCCATTTAATCATCACTCTTACTACTTGTCATCACCACCTTAGTTATTCGACCTGCCTTACTACTTCAGATACAACCTCTCTTAAGTTGAATTTTCCCATTAGGAAAAACACTGAATTTCAGCTCTGAGATCAAAGTGCATTCTGAGACCACAGTTTCACATTACAAATTCTTCACTGTTAATGATTTAGGAATTCCTAATCAGTAGAGACTGTGTGAATAAGAAGATGAAGTGTCGGTGTACTCCTGCCAATAAGTCACTCACACATTGTGAGCCCTTCCAGTCCTTGTCTGTTCATTACCAGTCCTTACCACATCACTACAGAGCAGATCTGAATGTTTTACAATGTTTCTAGGTTCAAACTACCACCTTAAAGTGAAGATGAGGTAATTAATTTAACTTTTACCCCTTTAACCAGATGCCATTTGTGGAAAATTAGGTAATATTTCTCCTGCAGTGCAGTAGAAATACTGTGCAGTTATACAGAACGTAATAAAGCAGAGATGACTGAGTTGGATATCACTGATATTAGATGCAGTGCTAGTGAAAAAAAACCCAAAAGCGTTGCTGTGTATCACAACACAGAATCCCTGCTCGTACAAGTAATTTTCTGGAATGTAAGTGGATAACATTCAGAATGTATGTTTTAGTTTTTGATACTGCTGCATGGTATTACACTACAAAGAATGATAATGAAATGGAATACAATTGCCCTGATGTTCAAAGAAAGTCAGAAAATGAATAGAAGTCACATACTCATACCATCTCAAGTGGCTTTCCCTTTCTTCCTGACACAGTACTCACTACTTCATGCCTAAGAAAAGCAGCTCCAGCCACTTATTCAACAGACAACAAACAACTTGTTGCTTATTGCTGTGACAAATCCTTATCCTCCACACTCCCTGTGTGCTGTGATAACACACGTGCACTTAAGAATTCCTCCTTCTGCAATGTGTATTATCACAATGTCCTGAAGGGGAAAGAAAAAAAAAATAAACCTGCAAGGTTTTGAAATCTGTGATTCTCACATTTTAAAAAGCAGGTTAGAAACACAGCAAGAGCAGCAATCTTGTGCCTTTTGAGACTGCGCATTACAACACAAGGACAATAGAAACTTATGCAAGAAGTTTTATAGCCTATTTTCCAATTAAAAATAAAGAAAAACATACACAGCTGGCTTCTAGTAGTAATATCCCAAAGCCATACACTAATCTGCCAAAACAAATAAATACTGTATTTGTTTGGATGTGGGAGCCTTTATCAAAGATGTCATCAATTAGTTTTCTATATAATCAGATCCCACATGGAAGTCAAGGGATCGGGAGTTCAGGACCATCCTTCCACTTGGCATTTTCATCATTTGATTTATGATCTAACCAATCCTGGCAAACATCTGCCATAATAGATTATCTCTGGCATTCTTGAAATCACAGCAATAGAACCAATTCTTAATTGGTTCACCACAGTTTGAGAATTTCACTGTCATTTGATATTCATTCAGCCTTGAAGTCTCTCCACAGAGAATGAGATTTGCAGCACCCGGTCAGTTATGTGCTTGGAAGAAACCTGAATACACAGCACCTTTTCTCCCCCACTGCTCACCATCCCCACTCCCCCCTCTCTTTTTTTAATTTTATTTTGCATGATTAATCAGACTCATAGTATATGGAATTCTACAACAGCAAAACAAAGCCTTAGCTGCCATGAAGTGTTACTTGTGCATAATCATAGCACAACATTTCACATGCCATTTGTCTTCATTATGCAGCTGATGAGCACCTTGAATTGCATGGTTTAGCTCGCATACATGCTGACTGACCATCACAAAAATAAGTTTTAGAGCATCCAAGTATATTGATATAAATAATTTGTTTTATACATCATAAATAAGACTTGAAATATTACTCTATTTTGGTATAGTATATACGCTGAAAACACGTACGTGCTTTTTTTTTTGTCTGATCCAAAGCCATTGGATACATGAAGTTAAAAATACTTTGTTTAACCACTTTATTTCATCTTTCACACAAGTGGTTCCTGAGATATCTGGTGGAATCTGTATCTTTCAGGAATATATGTACACTCTTTTCCACTAAAGATGTTTGAGAACCTGATCAACCTACATCCACATGCTCAGCTCCCTTTATCCTCTCAGAATTGCTTTGTAATTTTTCAATCTCCTCTCAAGAACACCCTTGCAACGCTCTGCGTAGCAACTCAGCAGAGGCAGATTTAGCTGTTGCTGTACATCTAACTTTATGCAAACTAGTAAAATTAATTATTCATACACCTGAACTGAACAACAGGATGAATCAACTGGCCACACTGTCAAATACATTTCATAGAAAACTGTACTAAAGAAGTTATTTCTGACTTGCTGAGATTATAACTCATTGATTTCTAATTATCAAAACAATGAAGGACTGAGTCATTTGTACAATGAATATCCTTTAATGTTGCCCAAACTGCAGAAACTGCAATTAAAAGTTCTCCTCAGTATCAGTTAAGTTCAGCATGTAGTAACTAACAACATGCACATCAAGCTTCATGTAAGGCTCCGCATATGCTACAAGTAATAAATTACAAGCTCTTTTCTGCCATAATGAACAGGTAAAGAAAGTGGGCTAAAAAGGAAATTATTTCACATTTATTTTCTGCACTACAGTCGGAATGCAGAAAAGATGGTAACGACAAAGTCAACAGAGCCAGAGCTACCATTAGAACATATGACAGTGATCAAACACTTGCAAGGGAGTTGCTATGAATCAAATATTCTACATTACAGTGCTAGTACAGCCCTTAGCAGTTGATTTGGGCAGATTACGTGCTGATTTACTTGACATTCAAGTGCTATGCAGTCTCCAGATCACGGAAGACCAAATACAATGTCAGTTTCTAACCATACAATGTGGCCAACATTTAAAAAAGAAAACATTGGCAGATGCACACTGCATTTACCATTCACTGGTATGAAAATCTGGTTATGAGGTTCCCCAGGGATGAAATATCTACTAGATATTCACACTACCATATCCTGCAGGGCCTGTTTAGGCTCAAAGCCTTCTGAAGTAAACACAGTTCTTCCTGAGTACAGAGTCCTATTTAATCAGCCATCAGGTATTCACAGAGTGAATTCAGTAACCACAGGTTACTTACAGCTGAGTAGAGGGGAGGACTGAAGTAATTTGAAGGTGACAACATTTAAATACTCCTTCAAAATTAAAACCAGCCTTAGGGAGAGGGCAGGAGGTGGAATACCCCAGAACTGAACTAAATCACTGCCAGATCTCTCACTTCCTATCTGTTTGTTGTTTTTTTTTTTAAAAAAAAGGAAACAATAATTGTTAAATACTAAATTTGTGGCAGCAATGTAACTGTATTTACATCTTGCATTTCTTGACAATATGATGTATTACATAATGTTGTACAGAATGTAAAATGGTTGGCTGAACAAATTCTCATGCAATTTATTTACCTCTCCACAAGAATCTCTGAACATTCAGCACACTCTTAAAATAGCTGCTTCTCCAAACCTGAAACATTCCTAAATGTACAATAGAGCAGGCAGACAATGGATTTAATGCTTCTGAAGAACTCAGAAGGAAGAATTTACAATTAAACCAGCAATCTGAACAGGGCTTCTAAGACCATAATTTAAAAATATATAAATCCAAAGCACCTCTAAGAAGCAATCATCACTATCAGTTTCAGCAAAATCCTTTCATCTGAACGTGACAAATTTACTACTGATGACTGCCTGTTCTGAGACTCCCTAGAATCCGTTATCAAAGAAAAGAGAATTGTAGTGCTGATAGGGACCACTGCTCTTTCAAAAAGACAGCTTTTATTTTGCTTTCAGCATAATAGATGAATTAGTTATTTTTGTTTGTTTGTTTGTTTGTTTTCTGATGGGTTTTGTTTTGTTTTCTTGCTTCACACGGTTTTGGATTATAATTCGTTCCTTGTTGGATTTTGTTCTCACAGCACCCGTGAACATTCATCTCAACTCCCCAGATACCCATTACCCACACCCAGCCTCCTTTCCTGAGCTTTAGTCTTCTGCAAACCTCAGACTTTACCCTCAGGAGCTACGTTAAGTTAGGCAGTCTCATGCTCCATCTGTGACTTTCAGCCTGCAAGTTTGCGTACCAGATAGTAATTTTAAACCTCAGTTGATGTACTGTATTACCACAAACAAGGAGAGGGCATGAGGCTGAATCAGCAGCAATGTGTAGGGTAAAATCATAAACCATCGCTGCACAAAATAAAATGAAGAGAAATATACATTCTTTACCCCTCTGTCTCAGGAACATGCACTACCTTCATTTCTTCCCAAGGCTGATTTTCTCAACCACGCTCAGGACCCACTCCCAGAATGCCTTTTGTTTGTAAGCATAGTTTTAATCAGCACATTTTTTTAAAGTGTGAGAACTTGTGACACACACCTTAACCAAGAAGTTTGTATTTACCTGTATTGCCAACCCGTTCTATAAACAGTCAATTATCAAAAAAGTTTGCTCACCAGAAAACACACCTGTACAGCCGCTTATCTTTCCTTTTCTTTCTATATAAAAAATAATAATAATAAACTCAATGAAATTTGTCAAACACATCATTTGAATGAAATACCATCCACAAGTGTGTGTGAAAGTACGAAATATTTTTTTCCATTTCCCTTTCCCCCTACAGCAGCATCCATCCTGATGCTACCCTTCTAAATGATGGCATTTGTCTGGGGCCTTCCACATTAGCTTCTAATGGAAAAGAAACCAATGACATCAAATCTAGGTATAACTTTAATGTAATTTCTTCTATTTCTGCAGAACCTTTGTTCAAATTTGGAAGAGAAATGATCAGATAGCCTAGAGGTAGTCTCTGCAATAACATGCCCAATAGCAGCGGGAAGTTCGCAAAGAGCAGCTCTGCCTCAAGAATTTAATCTAATCAGATGCAAGGACAGAGAGTTAGTTCTGCTGCTCTCATACACCCTCTCCAAAAGACCTGCCACTATACTGAGACTTGCATAACCAAAGCTGACAGCAACACAGCACGTCTTTCCAAGACCGAACATATGTTCATTGGCTAAGAAAAAAACACTACTTGAAAGACTGCATGTAGTCGTACCATCTGCCAACACCTACCATTTATAAGAGACAACACCTATAGGTCAGTAAGTTGGAGGTTTTGTTGTGATAGCTTTCCTGCAAATATAAGAAAAGTGACAACCTCTCTAAACAGCCAACCATAACACAGAAGTGACAGCAATTAGTGGAAAAATAGGAGCACTCTTGCAAATTTTGCATCAAGAAGTTCTTCAAATGTATTTTCAGAATCAGGAGTTGACTTTTCTGAGCCCTTAATGCTCAGGTTAAAATTCCAAATGAGTGAAACTAGAACTCCTTTCTTTTGACAAGCTTATAATAAATGAGAGAAATTATATTTATAGCCAAGATCACCAGCCAGTATCTGAGCTAAAGTCACAGCAGGCATCCACTGAAGATCGTCATCTACCAAGCTATGTCAAATGAGGACAAAGCAGGTGGAAAACATGCAACCACAGAGGCAGAAACACAGCTGAGGAATGATGCTGGCTACACTGAGAAAAATTATTTTCCCTGCAGAATGAAAGCATCAGGCTGGAGCACAGTGCTAATAATAGCAGCTCCCAGTCAAGAAACAATTAGTTAAAATATTTGAGCCCAAGTGGAAAAGAAAAAGGAAAGTAAGTATATCTCATAGACTTTGCTAATCTGAAACTTTAAAAACATAAAAATAGTATTTCAAAAAGATATATCTACTCAAAAATTACACCAAGAATTATAGTTAACTCCTTACAGACTGAGTCCATTCTCACAATCCAACACCTTTCCTTATTTATATCTTCATGAATTGGATTGCAAAATTTAAATTTCTCCAAAATAACTTGGAGATTAAAAGTGGTCCATGAAAAGCAGTCAATGAATATACTTCTGTTTTCAACGCATTTTCCAGCATAGCACAGCCCTATTTCCTCAAGTGCTAATTATTGTTGAGCATCCTGTTTTATTATGGAGCTAATAGATAAATAAGATTGCACTGAGAAATAAACAAGATCCTGACCATCTGTAAAGATCTGGCATTGGAAATATACTTCCAAAGGGGGAAAGGGGATATTGTGGAGGGAAAATGATACCTGCAAAGAAGTCACAAAGAGGAGTGAGGAAAGCATAACCTTCTCAGTCATTCCACTGAGAATTAGAACCATGTACTAAAATCAGTAATGTCAATTAAAACTAGAATCCTGGTTTCTAATCTCATCTAAAGGATTTACGTAAACACATGACGTTAACGTTACCGGAGCCTCCAGAGGCTAGAATGACATACAAGTCCTTATGTATAAAAGTTATCTAGAAAAATCTGTAACTTTGGGGTATGAGTATTACAGCAAGATCCCTTTATGTACAGAGATCAGTTGTCTACAGAGAAAACATGCTTAAGTAAAAAACAACAACAACAACAAAAAAAAAACCACCTATGATTACATCTTATAACTGAGCTTTCTCTTTTCTTACTCTGCCATAGGACACCCCTGCTTTTCTAAAGCAATCAGCTCAAATCCCCAGTATTGTTGCAGCAACTTTAGGTTCAAAGCATTCAGATAAACATACAAACAGAGCATGAGTCAATGTCTTCTTATAGGACATATACTTTTTTTTTTTTTAATAAAAAGTACACAGAAAAGGTCCTCTCCTCAGAAAAACAAAAAAACCTCAGTTTATATTTGGGATTTGTCTCAGAATCCCTAGTGCTAAAAATAGTAACATAACGTATTACAAAATAACAGTGGTATGTTTAAATATACTTCCTTTAGCTGTGTTCACTGTTTGACACACTTTGAAAGAAAAAAACAACCATACGTTTCACTGAATCAACCATCTGACAGAAATAAGGGACAGATGGAGAACAAGACTGTTTTAGTACACTCACAGATGGGGGGATTTTAAATGATATATCCAAGATATTATACAGCACTCTCTGTTTTTAGTAAACAATGAGATAAGACACCAAAAGGCTATCACTGCTGTTGGAATAAGCAACAGTGCTCATGCAGTGCTCAAAACACCTCATCCTGAAATAGTTTTAAATTACAAAAAGCCTCCCTTCTTCACTTACAAAAGATTGGTTTTCAATAACTACTGGGTATAGTAGCTTAACCTTAATCAACACCAGATGAATTAGCAATAGATTCCTAGAAGCATCCAATTAGCTCTCAGATGAAGCAATGAAGCAATAGTACTACCCAAATAACTGGATATTTTCAAAGTTCTCATAAAAAGAGTTACTACTATAAATGATGAGATTATGTGATCCCAGGTGGAAGAAAGATTCAAGTAATTAAATGAGTTTAACTCAGCTACAAAACAAATCACTAACTTCTTGAGTTCCAACTTCAGATTTTAATGTAATAATATTGTCATATTACATGTGAGCGAGAAACAGCATGCAGAAGTTCTCCCTCACAAATCATTGCTTGGGACAAAAATAAAAACAAAAGCAATTGCAATCGAGTAATAATGGCTCATTCCAACCATAATTTTAACTTGCTTCTTCACAAGATAGTTTTACAAACACAAACATTCAATGTTTTGTTGAAGATAGTAATAGCGTCGAGGAATTGTTGCTAAAATTCTAAGCACTAAAATGGAGATATTATCTAATATGAAGACTTTTTTTTAAGGAAGAATATCTTCTGCCATTCCTGTATCAAAATGCAAAATGGTGGAGCTCGAAATAAACATTTCAAATAAACCCCAGTAGAGTTCTAACATATGAAGATTTAATAACAGACTCCATTCAAAATTAAAGGAGTATTATTCAGCTTCATAATGAAACATGCTATAAAGAGATAGTACTAAACAAAATCTGTGGTCCTCCCAATTTCTACGTATGAAGTGCTACCGTTTGTTCATACCTTTACTACAGAAATCCAGTCCTGTGATTAAATGTACATGTCACAGAAACAAGCAGGTAACTGGTCCAGTTATACATGGCATTCTATTGGGCAGCATTTGAGGTTTCACCAATATTGACATTCCATACAATGCGCCTATTCATACTGCTCCAGAATAGTCACACAAGTACTCTCTGAGTAGTCACGTTTCTACATATCAAGTAAAGAGCCGAGCACTCAATGACGTTTACGAGGAAGAGAGAATATTCAGGCAAATAGAAGCAGAATTAAATTGGTTTAAATCCTGACAGTTTCATATAAACATTCTTTCCTCTTCCCACTGAGTAGTCTGAGAAACAGTAAAGACTTCATACACAATTGACAGATCATGCTTAAGTAAAAAAATATGTTTATGTAGTACAGTTATACCATAATCTGTTTTAGTTTAGACTTCTCTCACTTTCTGAGCATGTTCTCAATGGAACTCTAAGAATCTACAGTTGGGGTCCAGAACAGGTGACCATTAATGCTCCACTTAAAGAAGTCTCTGAGTTGTAGTGTGAACACGATCTGGTGATTCCCAGGTGCACGTAGGGAAGAAGTAAATGAGTCTGAGGCCAGATCAGTGCGTAGGTTTACATGGTACAGCTGCACATGGGATTATCTCATATGCTGATGAGAGTCCAAAGAGAGAATTAGAAGTTTTCAGTACTCTCCTATGTCATAGCACATAGTCTCCTTACCAGTCTGGGTGCTACAAGAAGAGTGATAGCACAGAGCCACTATCACATACTTATTTCAAGGTATAAAACACTTCAGTGTATGCTCAAAAATAGAGAGACCCATGCACAGATCACCCGAATCCATGACGCCCTGGGCACACTTGTAAGAGCAGCACTATATCACAAACCTCAGTACGTCCGTAAAAGGACAGTATATGGGGTGAAAGAAATACATCACGCTAAATATAAATAATGCCGTATAATACAAATAAGGATATGGTCATATTCTAAATATACAATGAGCTTTGAGTTCCCTCACCTAGATTTCAGATCCAGGGTTATAAGAGATAATTTCTTCAAACTGCTGGATTACTGTTCAGTGGCAGTCAAAAAAAGCACATTTAAATTTTAGGCAGTATTAAAAAATGAACAAAAAACCAAAACATCACTATGCAGTCCATGATGGACTTGATCTTACATGCCATTAACCTTTGATCTTGTTCTCAGAAATAATAAAGCAACAGAAGGTACAAGGAGGAGTGACAAAGATTACCCAAACTATACAGCTATTTTGTATTAGAATCGTCGAGGACTTCTCAGCCTTTAAAGAACAATGGAAAACTTTTATAGAGATGTTAAAAAAATACCTACAAAGAGCAGCTTAGAAAAATAAAGCATGCCAAATGACACAGGCAGATGGCAGCTTGCAAACAAAATACATGGCCGTTCACAATATTCAGGAATTACACTAAGAAGAAAATATAAGAAGAAAAAGTATTTCTTCAGTTATATATACTCAACATACTGAGTAAACCTCACAGAAAACCAAATCAAGCAAGACATGAGCAAATTCAACAGGAAACAACAGGTCAGTAAAATGAGAAGGATTTCTTTAAAAAACAGGCCAGCTTCCATTGCAGTATTAATCCTCTTCTAAGCACAGGTTGCTTTATCTACATTCCGTTTTCTTTCAGTGCAAAGGTCTTCAAGTATCATGTATTATTTTATCAAAAAAAAAAAAATCATATTACTGTCTAAGTAGTCCAAACAACACAGAGCTCTATTTCAGCATTGGAAGGTTTTCTCAAACAATGAAAAAGGACATACATGTGTACATACAGACACGCACTTCATAGGGAGTCACTGATGAAGCAGAATAAATGGGTCACATGGCATTTTTAAAAGTCTATTACTGTGAAAGTACATGCACACTAATGGGATGTAAAACCAGGTTCTCAGTAAGTAGGTCACACAGCATTTTTATAGTCTATTAGAATATACACATGCATACTAATGGATACGAAACAGGCTTCAGTAAAAGTAAGAAGATTAGAGAGACCAGAAAAATCCCATGACATGGACAGGGTCTGAGGAGGTTGCTCTATTAGACAGCTGTATACATTTGTCAGGGATAATCTGTTTCCCAAAATATTTCTGTCTTTTTTCTTACCAAGTTGCTTGCAACAGCCTCTAGGGGAATCATGCTTTTCTGTTAGCCCACAGCCATAAAAACACAGCTCAGTTTTATAACTTGATGTTAGAAAGTAATGCTGCCTCCAGAGAGCTTTATATTAAGCAGCCCGAAGTTTGATAAAAGGAAGCGATAAGATTACAGAAACAAGTCTAAGCATAAAGTTGCTTTTAAAGATAGCATTCATCCTCCACTTGTATGATTTGCTTGAAAGACTAAATGAGCTTAGTCCAAGAAAAGTGAAATAACTTTACTACACATATTAGGCATAACATATATAACAATATTATATACATTATAGAAAGAATGGAAAAAATGCAGGGACTAAAAAAATACGGAAGAATGGATGCTTATATTTTAATGTAAGAATGAATAATATTTAACGCTTGTATCAATTTCTTTTGTACCAAAATATCTTCGAAGCCGACAAGACCAATTCACTCTTAATTTCTACTCCTAGATGTAACTTCTCACAACAAAATCAAGATCTGGTGAAGAGATTTTGGAGAAATACAGCCCCATTTTAAGAAGCATACTGTGCACCTCAGAAGTCAACATAATGCACTGATCTGAAACTTGCACCTTTACGTTCCAGGCAGCAGCTGCACTGTGATCATAACTACCTGAGCACCAGAATATATTCACTACTTAAGC
This sequence comes from Bambusicola thoracicus, assembly GCA_002909625.1. Classification (NCBI taxonomy): domain Eukaryota; kingdom Metazoa; phylum Chordata; class Aves; order Galliformes; family Phasianidae; genus Bambusicola; species Bambusicola thoracicus. The sequence goes on along the minus strand of PPHD01000293.1, from coordinate 57,892 downwards.
ATAGCAGCAGTAGGGGAGTTTCACGCCTTCACCGCATACAATTTTTTTTTTTAAGTGGATTGCTCCAAACATAAGAAATAAGTAATAATCAGATTCTTTATCCTTCCACACAGGAAGCTTGGTGGGGTCCCAACAAGAAATCAGAGTAAGAAACCCTAAGTTTCCCACAATAGAGGGAATTTTTTTTATTATTATCCCAAAGCTATCCTCCTCAGGAAAAAGAGAGGGGAAAAAAGAAAAGAAAAAAAATTGGCTTACCAGAGTGCAAGAGAAGATGGCTGTCTCTTCCTCTCTGCCACCATTTTCTTCAGTCATTCTTCAAGTCTTTCAGTCAAGATTCAAGTCCTACTGACAGACTGATCTGCAGCTCTGATGAGCCACCTGCTGCAGCTCCCAGCCGCACCCTGCCAGCTCTAGAACCTTCTCCTGGCAGATGCTCCTCAGCCCTCCTCATGTTCTCCCCCTGCGCCCCTCTGAGGGAGCTGCCCCTCACAATTCTGTTCCCCACTCAGCAGAGCCCCCCTCGACTCATTATCCCTCAGTGAGGTCCCCCTCACCTCACTGTCCTGTCAGCAGCCTGACTGGCACTGCTGGACTTGCCCCAGTGCACTTCCAAAGGGCCCCATGTGCACAGGTGTTTCCCGCTGTCAGGTTAGCTCAGCTGCAAACAATAATTAGGCATCCATAGACCCTGTAGCAGCTGGACGTACCTAGCACAGCTTTGTATCTAGAAGGCAAAAGAAAAGAATCCAAATGCTTTTGCTTGTTTGTTTTTAAACTCTAAATATGTTAGCAAGCTTGATAATGTTCCATTCTGCCTTGGTGTGATGTTGTGCTGTTATGAAGCGTTATTATGGAATTATGCTGTTGTGAGGCAATTAAATCATTTATATTTCTTTCACCTAAAAAAAAAATCTTGTTTTCACTATGAACTGATTCTTGTTCTGATTTGTACATTCTTCTAATGGCCATCAGTTCTATTTAGCAACATCAGACTGCTAACTTGTTTCTTTAGTTGTTTTGGGTTTGTTTTTTTATTTATTTATTTTTAAAGTATGGAAGTCAGAGCAAGGAAAACTAATGCAGTGCGATGCAATTGTAAAAGCTTTAAGAAAAATCAAATAATGTAGAAAGATTTACATCATTATAGCATGGAGGGAGCAATAACTGAGGAAATTGATCGACTATAAACAAAATGCAAATTGTATCTACTGACATGCACTGAGTTCAACTTCAGTTACTGCCACCAGCCACAGGGAAATTTGCAGCATGTAACACCGTTTGTTTAAAACAAGCAAGAAAAAAAAATGCTTTCTGTTCTATTACCTTGATTTTTGAGAAGAGCTTCATGTACTGCTTGGCAGCTGAGGGGCCTTTCAATTTTCTCCTACGAGTCTGATTTCAATGGAATTCCCAAAATAAATACCTTCACAAGAGTTCTTGACTTTTCATAGCTACAGAAGTGATATTTAATGTTGGCATCAATAGAATAGATAGTTTCCATCAGAAATGACCTTCTCATTTCTTTATGCCTTCATCCTGAGCAGCACGCCTTAGCTACAGAAGAATATTAACATCCACTCAAAAATCTTTTGAATTTGTACTTTTGTTTTGGTCTGACAGAGGTTCTGACATGCAAAGAAATACCAATTTTTATGTTACCTCTAGTTCTAAGGATACCAGAAATAATTAAGGAAATAATAGTATTTAATTAAAATTCACGAAGTTATTTTGAAATTCACATCAGGCTGTCTTTTTATTCTGCTGCTAAACAGTGGCTAAATTAATACATCTCAAATGATGTTAAAATTGCAGCAATTGACTGGAAATAAAGTTGTCTGAATACTGTACGAAAGCTTGCTAGTGTTTTTTGTACTGCCTGTGGTTTCTCACTCATGCTGGAGATATTCCAGTATCAACTGTGCCACGGAAGAGCAGTAGGTATTCTGGAAGCTAAGGAGTCTAAATGTGCAATTTCTTTTTTACACTAGAGAATCAGAGAAAATTCCTCTAAGAAATAATTTGTATAGAAATCCTATTAGGTGACCCTTATAGAGTCATCTTACTCACGCTCTATGAGTTTTCCAGAAGAGTTCAGGCCATCTAAAGCATATAGTTATAAAAGGCTTTGGTTTTCTTTCTGAACTGTAGTTGATTCCCAGTCTCACAAGTGCACTGCCTGAAGGTGACCCTGAGGCTCAGGAGCAACAGCTGCCCAACTCTTAATTCTCACAGGTGTGTTTTAGAAATGTAGCAGAAATATAACCTGTGTGAAAAACTTCTTATACTACTTAAGTAATTTCTCAGAGGAATATAATAACGCTTAATGCAACAGCACCCTTAAAAATCAACAATATTCTTATAGGTGCATTGCATTACTATGTAATTCCCAAGTAGGCTGTCTGGAAAATAATTTTGTACAAGTGTTGACTTCTGATCAGGTAGCATTTACATCAAGTAACATTTCCATTATCTCACTATAATTTATGCTGTCCACAAAAAGTCATTTCGTTAGAGGAGTTTTTGATTTACTTTTGGTTTGCTTTTTCAGTCTGTCCTGACAACAACCATCTTTGTGGGGCAAATGTCACTTATGCACTTTTAATGCTAAAACTCTTTCCAAGAGTAAAATACAAGATAAAATCAAAGTTACACCCAAGTAGAGAATAAAACAACATTCAGTACAAAATACAGAGGAAAAGCAACCATATTCAGCCCAGTCAGTTTTCAAAACTCTCATTCATAGCATAAATGCCAACCAAATTTCTAAGTATTTCCATACTACCTCCTTTAGGATAGCTGAAGCAAGGAAGAGAGGATTTGGGTTTTGTTTTAAGGATGAGAAGTGGCACAGGTGTTTATTTTTTATTAAGTAACGCCTGAGAAACACAAAGTTAAATTAAAAGTAATTTTAAAAATTTCTATTCCTATGAACCTAAAATAATTATTTTGGAAAAACTGTGAATTCCATAAAGACTTCCCATGCCATCACAAATATCCACTTCAACATTTAAATCTCTGAAGTTGCTAGCCAAGAATGATTACACTGGTCTTAAATTCATGAAAAGTGATTATAAGAATACAGAATCATTCAAATTATTCGTAGTAAGAAGTTCTCACTGACCTCATTAACTCAATTACCAAGAAATGGCCTCCAGTTCATATTGATTTAAACAAGGAGGTATTCTGCTTGGGTGCCTGTCCATCTGGTTCCTCAGCATGAAATTATTTGCCAAAGAGCCCAGTTCACAACAGTCACTCCATCACAGGAAAATTCCACACGCATTTTGTGAACTAGAAGTATAGCAAATTTTGAATGTGACAGCTCAAATCCAACTTAAATAAGTGCAAATGCAAGGTACAAAAACTTGACACATTGTACAAAGCAGACTTCACAGTATATGCAGCAAAGAAAGAACATTCATATTTTAAATAGCATACTAAGAAAGAAATGACAAACAGAAGGTGTAGACTGACAGCAAAGGAAATTGGTCGTGATGGGAGTTCTAACAAAAACTGCATTGGCTTTTGCTCAGATGAAAAAAGAATATTCATGCTGGTTTGTCTATAATGTCGAAGAGCGATACTGGAGAATGCTACAAGGAATAATTGCACTACTCTTCTGGTTACTTCCAGTTGAAATGTTTACAAGTGTATGTGATGAATAGTAATCTGTCATTCCCTCTCAAAAGAAAAAAGGAGTTCGTAAACAGCATTTCTAACACCAGGTATTATAGTGCCAGAAGAAAGCAGAAAATGTGAAGCCAGTCATTACACCTTGCAGAGCCACAGGCTGCCAAACACTACAGCAACTATCAGAGATCCCAGGAGAAAAGCTGGCCAGCCATGTGGAAGAAATTAGCCCAAAGCAAAAGCCTTACAACAAAACATGTATAAACAGAAGAGATCATCTTGTCTTCATTTTCTTATCAACAGTGGTAAGGAATGTGGAGAAGAAAGAAGGCAGAAGGAAAGCTTTTCTCTGAAAGAAAGAAGGAAACACAGACTCAGTACTGAATGAACTATACCTACATGTGACATTTCAGTGGTCCATCAAAATCATGTCTTCCAATAGGAACTCAGAAAAATAAAGATGATCTCACAAACTTGAGAACAGCTTACAGTATCTCTGTGTTCATCTCTCCACAGTGTGTGCTGGGGCAATCTCAGGACACAGCCCTTTCTTAATGCTCCACTCACAAATATGTGATACTATTGTCCAGTAAAGTAAAAATTTAAACAGTGCTCTGAAAGTGTGTGTCACAGTACTCTTCACATTCATACCTATACCTTAATCTACAGGAAAGAGAATGGCCTCAAAATCTCAAAATCAAAAAGACCCAAATCTTACTACTGTCAGAGAACAACCCAATTAGCTGAATTCAAACGTGCATAGCACATTTCCAGATACTTAGCATTATCTCAAACAACCCCTAGATACTATTAATTACAATGAAACATATATGCATATATATGTGTGTATTTCTGACTCTTTGACTTCAATTCAAGACAAAAGCAGACTATGAGCACAACGAAGTGACTAGCAAATGTCCTTTGCCAGGGGCCATAAATCTAAATACCAAACACAAATTTCAGAAACACTTCAACACAAAATGGAAAAGGCAATAATAATTTTCACTATTTCCTCAGCCATTGATTTTTCATTAGTAGTATTTAAGACCAGTATCATTCAAGTATGACTTGCAAGGAAATTAGATGTGCCAAGAAGTGGAGCTTTTACTTGCAGGCTTTAAGATCTGTTTAAAAATTAATTTGATGTTCCTGACAAGATTTTAACAGATGGGGCTCTCTTGTGGCAGACAAGGAATATGTTGCAAATAGTTTGTAGTGCTTTGTATGCTCTCCAGTTATATATGGAGAACTTCTTTCTGCTTTTTCACAGAGAATTAATGAAAGTCTTTAAAAGATGTGCTCTGGACTTGTTTCTCTGCCATTTTTAGTTTTCACCACTTATCAGCATGAACAGCCATGTCACGTAGGATTTATACAATACTCTCTGGAAATGCCCTCACAAAGTTTTGAAGCTTTTTTCTCAATCTAATCTGCTACTATGCTACAGAAATCAATGGCAGCATACTTTTATACTTGTATTTATGGTAGCAGTTTGAGTTAGGACAGTGGCATACAGAACTATCTGGCCTAGTTCAAATATGCTTTTTCTGACAACAGAAATGTATCTGTGTTTTCCTTGATATTTACGTCCCTTTCGCCTTGTAGATCTTATTTCCCTTTCTATCCTGAGGGATATAAATTCTTAGCAACAAGAGAGAAAAGAAAGAAGAATGCGGAGAGAAAATTGAAAAAAAAATCATTTAAAAAATTGAAAAAAAAGCTACTAATACAAACCAAGAAACAAATTATCATTTCTTTATTCAAGATCAGTCCTTTGTCACCTGGAACCACAGCCATAACATTTTAATGGCATTTTCCGGACATTCCGCTCTCCTGATGAGCTTCCTCAAATAACTTTGACAATTTTTCTTCCCCAAACAAAGCCTGATGAACAATTTGGGTTGGCAAACCTTCCCAACTATCGACACCTATGACCACCAAAACCAGCCACTGTGATGCTTCTAATACAGAAATTATTAAACCCGTTTCAGGACTCCAGCTGTAACTTTGAACAAAGCTAAGTTACAAGATTTTCTGTTCATTTGTTTGTTTTTTAAAGAAAAAAAAAAAACAACAGAGAAATAAGCTTTTTGGCGTTAATTTTCTAAGTGCTTTCCATATCTCTCCTGTTTTATAAATTGCAGTCTTTCAGCTACATCTTCAGCTAATTGAGTTGTAGACTAATAATGAAATACAATAGTTATTCTAATGCGTTTTAAAAATTACCTTTAGTAGTCATGCATTTATAGATCATTAAATACTAGTAAATAAGGAGAGAGAAAATTGTGAAAATAGCTCAGTGGTGACACCTCCATCAATCAATAGAAAATCTCTCTGGTAAGCAATATAGACAATGAAAAATCCATTTTACTTTTGAGCTTTTCAACTGTTCTTTGTGCTACAAGTATTAGAAATGTCATCTCATGAAATTCTAGGAGCTGAATTTTGCCGGTGGTCAGTACACCTGGCTTTAAAGCCTGAATAAATGTTTTCCGTGAAAACATTGACTTAATTGTAATTTGGCATTGCTCTCTTTTAGTTTTCTACGAACCAGGAATGATGAGAAAATTCTGCCCTGAGAACACTGAGTGTAATATTCTGAAAACAAATGGTCTTGGGGTCATAGCAAGGTAACAGGACAACGTTGCCTTAGAACCTATGAAGCACAGGAGGCCCTGCACAGGACAGCACTCCTCACACACTGCTGCCTGTGCAGAGGACTGTGCTCTGCATAAGATGAACCCTAGGACTGCAAGGGGCCAGGATTCTTGCAGCCCTGCCTTAGCATGATTCACTGCAAATGACAGTGGGATTCAAGACAGACCTCTTGGTCCCTTTATTCCCTGAGGACAGGATTCAGCACACTCAGAGACCAAACCTCTGGAGAATACTTGTCATGGGATATTTCTATAGTCCATGACTTGAAGCTCCCATGGTCCATGAATGAGACTGACCCACTAGTCTCATGTAGTGTAGGAAATATTTAATGTTTTGTAGCTACTAGGGAGTTTTCCAATAAGATAATATACCAACTGGTTCTTGCAGCCAATTACCTTCCAAGCAATAGACAAATTCAAAGAAAAACAGCCCTATAACTGCAAGCCACTGCAGCCCTTCTAGTTAATGCACAGTCTGTCTAAGATGTGGCAGCCTGTGCACCATTCATTAGCCCCATCTGGGAGCTCACACAAAGGCTCTGACAGCAGAACACCATCTATGAGACTGCCCCAGGCAGAACATTTGGATACTTTCTTGAACAGAGGGTATCTGTAATCAGCTTTTTGTCAGAAACCAGTGGTGCATCGGGCATGGAAATCAATAACAATTTCCTACTGCTGCCCAGGCCCTTATTACATTTATATTTTAAATGAAATAGAACTTCATCTGAATTGCTGCCTACGACTATGTTCTGGTATATAACATCATTTGAGAATCTGTCTTTTCCATCTCAGTGGGATGCCATGTAGCATGTAGAGAGACTATACTCCTACACTTAAAATGATTTTACTGTACAGACACAATAAAATACATCATTTGCATGTAAAAGTTCGTGAAAATCAAATAATACCTTGAACTAAATTTTTTTCTAATCAGTGAAAAACAAGTTAAACCTAATCATCCATTTCCAAAGGCAGTCTAGAAGTATTTTAATATAACTAGGTATACCCACTAATATCATTCACTTCTGCTTTTTGAGGTCTGAAAACACAGCAGAGTACTTCTCCTGGCCGTACACTGAGCTATCAAAATGAAAACATGTTTTCTATTCCTAGACTTTCATTTCAGTAGGGACGAATTTAGACTGTGCACATGCATCTATTAAAAGACAGATTGAATCAGAGATAATATAAAAGTCAAAGCTTCTAATGCAGTTTTAAACTTTAAAGTACCTCAAAAATATGCACTTGACTTAAACTGAAAGATGTGTAATCTTTTTATTTGTGTATGTTAATCTGTCCTATGAAAACACACTGGAATTTTTGTAATTATCTGCTCTGGAAAGCTTTCTAATTCACTCTAGTGGAAATAGAAAAGAAGCGTTACCTCAGATTATTTTCTTAGAAAAAACTTCAGTGTTTCTTCCACAGGTTGAGCTCCAGAGGCCTTAACGCTGACCCCAGACTCAGTGAGCAATACTCATGGTGATGTATGTCGGAGTCCACAGAGCTGCTCTTCACAAAACACTGCAAGGGCTGTCATTTTGATGAGGTGTTTTCAAATATTAGACCAAAACCAGAATACTCACCTGGACTGTGTGCTCCATACATCTGGACACCATCACACTAAAAAAATATATTTGAAAAAAAAAAAAAAAAAAAAAAAAAAGATAAAAAAAGAGAAAGTCATCAACTGTAAGTCTCCCTATAGATTACATTCACTTTACCTTTTTTGGATTCATACTTAGGCATGAAATCCAGTGTTATAAGAAAATGTTTCATTTACTGGCTTAGGGTCTTATCTGCAGTATTAATATGTATCATCAGCAAATTTACATTTACATAGTAAATATGCTTTGAGTTCATGTCATCCCTCAGAGATACTACAGACAAATGTCATTACTTTTGCTGTATGCTACATATTCCTAGTAATGAATGTATCTATAGGTCATTTCTATGCAATTAGGTGACATTAAAAGCTATTTCATTTGAACATGAAGACACCTGAGACGCAGAGGAAGGCTCTGTCTAGGACAAAATTAGGTGACAAATCTAACTCTAGTTCTTGTATACATTTTAATAACATCATTAATAATGAAGTTGGGGATGGATGCAAGTAGTGGTAAGCAGCTGCTACAAACTGCTTTCCTTGGCCTTGGCACTGGACAAGGTAAAACTCACTGAGAGTAATTCATTGTTATAGACAGGCAGACAAACATACATTCATTATTTTACACTTGGTTTGCAATGCATGTTCAGTACAATATTTTCCATAGCTAAAAAAACTAATGTTGAAGGGCCAGGAAAGTTGAAATAACATAATAAAAACCTCTATATTTTTTATTCAAAAAGATAAGGATCATCAACACTTGGAATAAAGATACACTGTAAGGTAGAAACCTGAAAGTTTAAATGTTCTGATGAAATTAATTGAGATAAAGTAGGATTTAGATAAGGAAATGTTGAGGTGGAAAGACTAGAACAGTTTTTTGGGTTTTTGTATAGTGAAGCCTCTTAGCAACGAGATCATATCACCATAACCGCTTTTGGAACATTGCCATATTGATTACTTCTCACTAGAACGCATTAGTAGTGTCTGATAAGGAACAATTTCACTTGAGAGAGAGGTGAGATTAGACAGTTTTCCAACTTAAATCTGTAATTTAAAAATGATGGACATCTTCTTGTCTTAATGCTTAAGATGAATTACAGTGAATTCCTATTGCATTCTCTGTATCTAAATTATATACATGACTCAGAAGAAAAAAAATTCTCGCTTAATGGAACACTGAGCTCAGTATGTATTACACCAAGGCAGAAGATTGAACCACCAGACATGGCTCCAGTGTATTTTTGATGTTAAATATCATTTCTAAGTTTGCAACTTCAAAACAGTAGTTGTACATCTTTGTGTAATTCTGAATACAAGTAATGCAGTATGATAGCTGTGTATTTATCCTACTGAGCTTGGATGTCAAATCAAAGTGAAAGAATCAACACCTCTACTTAAATGTTCAAATGGAGTAATTCCACAATATTACACTTCAAAGATCCCAGAATAAAATGTATTCCAGAATATAAATAAATAAATAAATAAAATCAGAAGAACAGTTCATCACTAATTTTCACTCAAAAGTGCTGCATTCCCTTTCAATGTCAATAACTTTTGGGCTGAACTTCCTTTCCAAATTGGTTAGGCTTTCAATCAGTCCTTTTTAAGTATGGTGCAGCTCTTAAAAGGTTTTTGAAGATAGTTTTGGGATATATAATTTCACTGAATGTTTCTTCCTGTTGTGTACATTAGTTTCTTTAAATTTGAGAATTTTACTGAAAAATACCATTGTATAATCTCATTAGGAATATACCTTATACTTTATTCCCAATTGAATGACAAATCTACAAAACTTTCATGAGCATTTCATTGTATCAACAAGGGCTTCATGTCTTTCATATGCATATTGCTTCATCAAATTACGGCATACTTATGAAGCAAAGATGATCTCACCTTGTAGCATTCCATCACACTCATAGAAATAGAAATAACATTTTCTTTCATTTACAAACTTGTAGTAAAATCGCGGAGCTCCTTTGGCTACAGAAATTATACGCACTTTCAAATCTCACTATTCAAACTTACCAAAAAGCTCTGCATCTAAGGATCTGCTAAATATTTTAGGCAACTCCCCAAAAAGCCTGAAAATTCTTCCCAAAAGCTGAAACATTCAGTAAATTAGATTATATTCAATCTTAGTGTCCTAAAGTAGATTAGAGTAAATCTCAGTGTCCTATATATTGCAAAACAGATTGTTATATGGTTAGAGAGCAGATGGTATATTCTTAAATGAATAGTTTTCAGGAGAAAACTACTTGGTGTTATGATTTTCAGATAGTAATACTGTTAAATTGTTTGAATTATTTAATAGGAGACATATTTAAGTTTTTGTATTTTTTTTTCATTTATAATTTAAAGATTTAGATTGAGGAAGAAAAATATATTTCTTTTAAAATTATTCAGTCTGACCAGCAACATACCATGAAAAAAAAGAGATGGTGTGTGCTCTGATATGGAGAGTTTTCAAGGCAACATGCTAGCATGTTGATCAATGGTTACAACGTTAATCTATGTTAACATTACCATTGTTACTTTAACAATTTTAATATTGAAACAATACAGGGGTTAGCTTCACTTCTCTGTGCCTAATCCACATCAAAAACTTCCACCCTGACAAGTGTATGGCCTACGGACTGATTTCCAGCCATTGCTCCATTGTAAGCAGCTTTTCTGACCTCTTACAAATTCTAGACGTGAAACCAGAACACAAATTTCTGGTACTGGACAATTCTTGTGGGAACCCTCAAGTGTAGAATTCTACTCACTATTCTTAACAAGTTCTGGGCTCCGAGGATTTTCAACCCCCCATGCTCATGCTCTCAAAGCAGTGAATCATCAATTTCCCATCTACACTTTGGGGTTTGTGTGAAAAACCCAATTCAAGTTTATCCTGGACTTGATCTTACATGAGTGGGGCACCTAACCTGGAGGAAGGCACTGAGCACCCCACACACTGAGTGAGGGAAACACATGAGAGAGACAACTAAAACTGACCAATACTACTCTAGGTTCTGCTACAGACTGTAGTAGATATACAGTCCTGACACACCGGGGAAAAAAAAAGTCTGCAGATTTGACTTCTTGAGGAAAACAATGAAAAACTCTGTGCCATTAAATGCTGCTACAATAGAATGAGGACACAGATGGTACTTTATAGCTTAAAGAACTTCCCTATGTTACATGTACTTTTCAAAGCAATGGGCATTGCTGAAATTTTAAGTTCTAAAAAATTATATTCCTTGGTGTATATTAAAATGAGTGAAGAAAAAATATTGGAAAAGTAAAGTATGTTGGATAACCAAAGTGAAAGTGTTGTTCTGCAGGCTACAGATCTTCTACATTTTTTACTTTATTATAAAGAATGTACAGAGGAATGTTTTCAGCTTTCTCTATAATGGGTAGGACTTTTGCAAAGATTTAACAAAGATTTAAGCATTTGATTCTATACTTATAATGAAGCCAAAATCACAACTTATCCATTATTATTTTGCTGATCTAGGTCTGAGTATTTTAGAATACAGAAATTTTAGAATACATATTTATATATCTTTGCTACTGCATCCAGCTCTGGAAACTTAAAATTGAAGGCACCGGGTTATAAAGATAGAATTGGTGAGTAGACTATGAAATTGATATTATGATGATACAGTTCTCCACAGCTATTTACATATTATCCTTTAACATAGCTATCATGAAAAGCTACTGTCACCACCTTACAAAGGAAAGACTCAGACATGGCTCTAAATCAAAACTAGTTTTCAGCATCATTACCTGATATTGTAATTTACCCTTCATTTTCACTTAGCAAATAAAATTTTCTTACATAAAATTAACATGTTTCATAACATTGTGCAGCCTGTGTAACTGCTGTACCATTTGTTTGTGCTTGTATGTGCTTACACACATTGTTTTTTTTTAATTAAACAAATAGCACCAATTTCTATGTGATTTGAATGCCAAAGAATCACAGCAGAACTGTAATAAAAACAAATACATGTGAAAACTGGCCGTTAGTTAGTCAAAATAATCACAAACAACTTTTCTTCACTCAGGAACTGTGAACAAGTCGGTAGTTAGAATGGAAATTTCTAGACAGAAACAGTCCATGAGATGTAAAGGGCCACAGAAGATGAAACAGGAATAGAAGAAAAAACAGCACTGATTATTTCACAGGATGACATCAAGAAATCAAAAACAGAAGTTTCAGAATCTCCAGTGTGGAGCTCAGCCAGTGTTAATTGCAATTCAGTACCAGGTGAGTTGTGTATGTAATTCATACTCCCAGCATTCAGTCACCAACTGAGACCTTGTAGCTCTCCCCTTGCTTTGGCCTTGCACTCATATCTTATATTGCATGTTTTTGGTAGCTACTTACAGTGCTTTGAGGAGAGGTATTTCAAAAGCTGATATCAACTGAACTTCAGCCCACGACTGAATCAAACTATAGCCTAAAGTTAAAGAAAAGAGCTAACTGCAATTGATATGTTATTCTTTTGTGACCAGTTTGGAAAACAGCTATTTTTAAATGTCCAAATGGTTGCCAGGAGACAACATTTTGGCAAGAATCTGTTGCCCAAAGCTGGGAAAAGTTTACCCTTCAAAGATTTATTTATTTAAAACTGGATAACTGAAAATAAAAGTCTTCAATTTACAACTTACTTAATATAAAAATACATTACTTTGAAGAGGACATGATCTATTTTAGGAAATTCAGCTCATCTAAAACCAACTAGTTCTACCTGGGTGCTTGAATTTACTGCTTACCTTTCAGGCATCCTTTTTTGAAAATGCTGAGAATGGTTGTAAATGAGCAAATGTACCTGTGGTACAGAAATCAATCTACAGCCCATCAGGCAATTTGGAGACCTGCAGAGAAAAGAGAAAGTCTCAGTTTCAGAGAGATTGAAAAATGTTTGGAAACAGAGAAGAGGAATAAGATTGCTTTTAAATAAGGCAAAAATCAAAGAACACTTGTGTAGAATTGGTTGCACTTTGAGTAACTTCTATTTTCTCAAGAAATTCTCACATCCTGACAATTACAGCTCTGATACCATACGACATGACTGCTGCTAAAATTTCATGACCAGATTGATTTGACTGATGACTGACTCATTATTTATTAGATGCAATAACAGGATATATATAAAAAACTATTTTTATTTGATCATTCATATATACAAATACTGGTGGGAGAAATGGTATTTCAGGTATCTAACTGCTAGGAAGTGTTAATATTAAGTAGAATAAGATCTATTATTTTAAACCGTTCAGATATCAGTAACTGTAGTGTTATCTTGATATGTGGCTGTCCTTAAAAAATGACATCAGACTGTGTCCCTGGTCACTCACCTGCTCTGATCTCAGTGGTTTAACTAAAACATTTGAGTGCAGAATTTGGCGCTAGCAAGAAAGGAAATGCAGTGACTTAAATGACATGCTGTTTGTAGATACTGAAACTACCTTTGAATTAAAGCTGATTTTAAATAAAATACATTTGTTCTGTAAAACCCACATAACATGTCCAATCCAGTGCTACTTCTATCACAGTAAAAAGACACTTCATACAAAACGAACATAACATATCTAAAGATGTCTTATCATCAACTGTACTCAATATGAAAAAGAGCCTCAGGATGCGCCTTACTTTTCTTTATCTATTTTTCTTTTCTAAATGTTAGTTTTTCCAAGTCAAAGAATATTACACTTAAAGTCCATGGATTAAACCTTAAGCCCATAATGTCTACAGAAATTCTGGAATCATAATAGAAGGTATCTGATGTGATGACTACAATTATTAAATATGAAAATATTTAATATGCATACACCCATATATATAATATTTCAAAAAAGTCAGATTTTAAGATGTAACCTAACATCTCCGCTTACTGCTTCAGTATGATAAGGGCCTTCCATTGAAATCATTAGAAATGTTTTTATTGTTGAAGTATGCTTATATTAGAGCTGAATAAATCATTAAACTTTTTCAGTTACGATTATCTCTGTAAGAAGACAGCAAATTCATTGATTTGTTTTAGCGTAAAGCGTTCAAATACTTTTGCAAATGATTGTAAATATTCTGAGTATGACCTGTTGTTCTTGGAGACAGAAACAGCAATTATCAAGGGACATCATTACACCAACATTTAGCTATAACCATTGATTATATTCATATATTAAAAAAAAAAAGCTCATTTGTCCAGACACCCACCTATTAAAATATTGGGCCTATTTAGATATTATTTTAGATTAAATTTGATATTGTGCTACAAAATGTGTTTTCTAGTTTTCTAGTGACTGATTTCTGAGCATTGCTGTATCTTTTCATAGATCACAGGGAACCATGTATAATTCATTGCAATACCACTAAAATAGCTCACAAATTCCTACTTGTAGAATTCAGTTCAACTTCTTTTATGCAACAATAAGTTTGGATGGTCAAACTAGTGAGCCAGAAGCTGTTGTGGTATTTCAGTAGGTGACGGTTTTCTTTTTAATGGAAGTCTTTGCCTGCTTTCACGTGCACCTCTGGTTGTACCAACAGTTAGCATTGTTCCAGCAGCTAACATTGCAGCAAGCTTCCTTTACTGTTTTTCTTTCCTTGGCTTACCCAGTTCTTGCTCTGTGTAGATACTCAGCCGTGAGGGCTGCCAGCTTCTCTGGTGTGATCACATGATTTCTGAGCAAATGTGGTACATCAGTATCTTTCTTAATTCTAGTTTTTACTATCAGTGACAACTGCAGATGCCATAAGGAGCATAGTGCAATTGTACAAACACATGGGAAGGGCATTGAGATAAATGAAAAGGATGGTGAATGCATCTCCAATGGCCAAGATAACCATTAAAAATGTGTTTACTTACATTTACATCCTCTGCTTATAAAAGAGAACTGTGATTGACTTAGGACAGCCCTACCAGATCTCAAATTTTCTTCCCCCATGCAGGGTAGGGCATCTTCTAAATGTGCTGCAGAGAAGAATCAGCACCTGGGAAGCATATAATTTCTGTCATTTTTAGTACCTGCACTATTCTCAGACTGAACATGACTACAACTGACCTTCCATTCAGACCAGAGTATACTTTCTGTTAAAAAGACATACATGAATTCAGAGTAAAGTTGTATATACAATAACAGTTGATCAAAGTTAACCACTGCTTTGTAGAAGTAAAATCCACATCTTATTGTGAGATTTTTGGAAGCAGCCATGTTACAGATGTCACTAATCATAAAGTTACACTATTTCCCATTTAAAGTTCCCTGTCATGGTACATTGTTCAGGAGGTTATTTTAAATTTGGCTAGCTTTGGCTTTGACATAAATATACAAACTATAAATCAGGCATTTTGTTACTGTTTGCAGCTTCAAAGTCAGTACATTTCAGACAGGAGAACTACCCTGTAATGCAATCTCTCTTTGTCACTCTGATGGATTTTCATCAGATTTCATCTTCAAATACTTTTCTGTGGTTCCCAGGTAAGCTTCAATTTCATTTCTCATTTTGACAGACAATTGAAAGAGCATTTCTTGGAGGCTTTGGGATGATTTTTCGGTTTTCAACATTTTGGGGGGGTTCAATGAGGAATCTTAGGAAGAAAAGTTCACAGTGCTTGTTCTGCCAATTGGTGATTCTTCCACTTTGTTCTAAATAAATATATAGCACTTCTCAAATACTAACTTGAAGGAAATTGAATATATCTTCAGCTTGAGAGCCTCCTCAAAATCATTCAGGTAGCGAAGCCATTGTAATAGGAGACTCACAAACTCTTAAAATTTACCATATTCACATCTTGCTTATTAAAAGGCACCAATGCTGCCTCCAAAGGGATAGAAAAGAGATGCCTCTGTAAGAAAAATAATTTATATACATGCAAAAGAGATCTAGGCATATCTGCCTCCTGAGACACACAAAGGCTGCTGACAGGTTGCTGTCCTTTCTATCCAGCTGCAACTTATCTCTTTTCCACTTTCAAACCTGTTCCATAGCACTATGCGGCTGCTGGTGGCCGTAGGCTGCTTTATTCTTCAAACCCCTAGCCAGGGCATGCAGGGATTGTATTAAAAAACAACTATTTTTAATATTTACTTTAGAAAAGCACAGCTTTTTAGCCATCACTGTATATTCTAAGAACATTAAGGTATTTCTATAGAACCAAGATGGTCCATGAAAATTGAGGTTACATTCTGTACTTAGAAAATGTTTTCTCACTATTAACCTTAATCTCAAAAGAATAAATGTGTTAAAGTTGTTTGTAAACCACTAACACGTATAAGCCCACGTGAAAGACATTACAATGGGACAACTAAATAAATGGCTACTATTTATTATCCTTCCATTCTTCAATATCCATGACAAGCATTCTCTGCATCCCATAGAAAAAATCACAAGAGATGTCACTTTAGAGACTCATAGAGAGAGGTAGGATATATATAAACTGGCAGTGTTATCCATCAGTGACAATTATAAAGGTTCATGAATAAATATGCTCCACAGCTTTAAGACTATTGAAAATCATAGTTGCTTCTGCATATTTACAGCCTGGAAAATTCATAGCTGAGGACAATCTTTTCTTAGGAAGGTCAGAAACAAAATGTTAATCAATTGTCATTTTCATTCAAACATTATTTTCCCCAAAAAAATCAAACACCATGAGCACTAAGGTTTCAGTTATGACTGATTAATTGAATCTGACTTTCTTAAGGTCTCAGCAGCGTACTCCAATTATTTGCACGATTAACATTTTATATACATATTGTTTAAGGATTTGGCGTGTAGCTTGAATTCTGTTAGAAAGTAATACTCTGTTTTATTGGAGGTATGTAAAAAATACCCACATAGAAAATTAAAGAAGGTAGTCCTAGAGATCAGCTGAGGAATTACAAATCTTGCACATGGAAAGGTTAAGTATAATCTCCTAATTTACGGTTACTGAGGCAGTTAAAGAACAAGGAAACCTCACCTCCCCCATTTCAGAGCATGGACAACTTGCACCTTTCTGAGTTATGCAAGCTTCCATAAATCTTCTATTTCACTGGTAGATGATAAATCAAATTACTACCATCTCTGCTTTGACAGAAAGGCAATGGCGTGCAGTACTAAGAGACACTCTGAAACACAACTTCAAATGTGCTACCAAAGATTGCTCAGTGAGTCAGTGAAAGAAATGGTATGGAGAGACCACGTGCTACAACACCTATGGGAAGCCAGCTAATAGGGAGTAGGTAATTCTGGAGTGAGTAGTTCTTTGATCTTTGTGGTTCATGACTTTAAAAATGAATGAAGAAATACATAAAGCTAGCCTATATTCATAGACCGTAATTGTCATCTTTCTTTTACTCCTTCCCGAAATGTGTTTTAGCTACATCTTTTTCTTCTAGACACAAACACACAGAAAACATTTTAATGAGATTTCCTTACCAAAAACTATTCAATTGGCACTTGTAGCACTTAAACCTTAGGCAAAAACTTACGTATGTGCTCATTTAATATATGGCAAACATTACTTTTAATGACAGAAACTGCTTATGCTGCATAAAATGAGCCACATAAGCACACAATTGCAAGACCAAGTAGCAGATGGTAAAAACAGATTGTCCTTTCCCTTTCCATTTCTACAGCATGTAATATAGTAGCACTTCGTCTCCAAGCAAGGTGTTTAGGAGTGAATGGAATACAAAATAAGTAATTGATTAAACAAAGACTTGATAAATGTTAAATTTAATTCAGAACTTTACAGAACACTATAAAAATTAATCAAAAAATTCAAATCAAGTATTTACTTTCAAGCTTTTTTTCCACTGTTTTCATTTCAATAAAAAACAGTAAATTTCATGAGCTCAAATGAAATAACAGACCAAGCAAAACCTCTCTTATTTGCACACACAGACTGTACTAAAGATCATTTTAGTGCAGGATTAAATATATTCCTCGTGTACAATTAGTCCAACAGGCTTTAAAAAGCTGATACTGAAATCCCAAGAGTTTGTAGTCAGATAGGTGATTTATGATGTCTGCTTTCAGACAGATGCTAAAAATTGATTTGTTCAGACCAAATCTCATGGTGGAAAAAAGAAATGGATTTCAGTGAACGAAGCAATTTGGTAAAGATTCACGAGTTTCATATCTAACAATCTAAAAATCAAAGTTGTGTGGATGAGGATCCGCTCCCTTAACTATCTACCCTGAACAATGCTATTTGATACTTATCCAATAGTTTTGACATCGTGGAGATGAATACTTCAAAGGTTTGCACTTTAGGGATCATATAAATCAGCACAGTCCACTCTATTGTCATTCAGGGATAGACTGTACCAATTTTAATAGCTTTTAGATTCCAGTGCTTGCAAACCACTTCAGGATGAAAATGGATGTGGGTTGACCAGTACCTCCATCTGCCTTCCTTTTATCACTGCCAGGTTTGTTTACTTTAATAAAATGCAAAACATGCAGTTGCCCAATAACAAAGCATCGAGTGAGACAGGCAATGGAATTTTGAATTACCCTCTATTTGTGAGAACCATATTGCTCCAGGGTCAAACTAAGTCCTGAGAGCTCTCTCGAGTTGTCATCAGTGCAGAGAAATCTGGACATGGTGGTTTGCAGGTGTTCAAGACAGTGTTCTGGTCTACAGGATCTTTTTATGTAAACCATTAATTCCCAAAGGAAGATGCGAGAATTGGTATCTTCCTCCTCTCTTATGCCGAGGTGAGGCCACATCTGGAGTACTGTGTCTAGTTCTGGGCTCCTTGGGTCAAGAAAGTCCTCAGGGAACTTCTAAAGAGAGTTCAGCAGACTACAGAGATGAAGAGAGGCCTGGAGCATCTCACTTTTGAGGAAAGGCTGAGAGACCTGGGGCTGTTCAGCCTGGAGAACGCAGAGGGGATCTTATCAGCGCTTATAAATATCTAATGAATGAGAATCAAGTGATTCCGGTTTCTTTCCAGTGATGCCCAGTGACAGAACAAAGGACATTTCACTGAATTATGCCTGCAAGACGAAGTAACAGTTTACCTTACTACTGCAAAGAAATCTCATTGCAAAGACATTTCAGACTATTTTTTCTCCAACACCTAAACACACATACACGATTTATCTTCCATTCAAATGCTTAGAGATCCATCCCAGTCAAAAAAAGAAGGAAAATATCTAGCAAATTACTTCAGTGACTGAGATTTGGGATGAGAAAAATGTGTAAAAGAAAAAGAAAGGACATTGCTAAACCATTAAAATGGACCACAAGTCTGCTATGTTGTAGATCTTTATCCACCTACAATGTTTCACATAAGAGAAATTACTACTGCAGTCGCTCACTAAAGCCATCCTTTCAACTCAGGCCTTCTTTTTTTGTATTCTTAAACAAGCCCCGCTTGCAATTTAAGCAGAAGGTCATGTTCAATAGGTTCTGCTATTTGCAACATTTCCTTGAAAAGTACTTGAGTTGCATTGGTGCCATCCTTCTCCTATCTTCCTTTGTAACACAGAGATCTCCTCTGAATGAATTTCTTGTATGAGGATGTTCTTATCTTACAGTGTTTTGTTCTGTTTTGAATTTTCTTTATATACTACAAATCTCCATGAAAACTTCACTGGATACAAAATTTTCTAGCTAAATTCAGAGTGACTTTTCTACATTCTGATTTCTCAATTTGTGATTTCTTTTAAAGTTAGTCACAATCTTTGAATAACCATCTTAAAATTTATATAAATGTATTTATAAATTTTGCTCATCCAAACTAGAAGTAATCCTTCAAAAATGGTGATGTTACTATTTCATGCATTCAATCGTTAACTGAGGGAAAAGCAGTTCTACAAGCGAATCAGAACATCATCTTACATTTTCTGTGTTACAAAAATACTGTATGGCTATGTCATTATGTTTTACCCTAGAAATAGGCTTATGAAGCAATCACACTATTGTCACTGGTTTTCACAGCAGCCCACGGCTTATTAAACAAAAAAAAAAGTCATATTCAAGAGTGAAGCTGTTTGGAAGCATCTTTAAGTGCCTATAAAATGCAATATAAAAAAACAAACTCTCTGTTTTTTCTAACTGGTACCACCATTATGACCTTAGGCCATTTTCAGTGTCTCTGTTTCCACATTATATTGTCCCTGAAATAACTCTAGCATCATGGAAGCATAAGGAATGAGTAACTACTGTAATATCAGTTTTGCTGCTGCTACCCAGACTATGCGCCTAACTAAGATTTAAGGTGGAATTTTTGATCCAAATATACATATCTGACATTCGGCGCTGTTTTCCCCAGAACAGGGATGATCGCATTCTATTCTGTGATGGACAATCAGATTTCTTGGTTTTATGAAATCACATGTCATTAAGCTACAATCCTCTTCAACAAGCTCAGAGAAGCAAACAGTTTCCTAGCTGAGAGGCCAATGGCACAACCATGTAATTGTGTCCCTCTGCTGGAGGGGTTATCACATCTGTAATTATCATGTCTCTAATTATGTTTTGTAATTCCAGTTACAGTTAGCCTTAGTGGGTACAGCTCCATCATCCCCACTGGAGCTCATTTATACCAGCATGTGCAAGCCAGATCAAGCATACAGTCCATTGCAGACCAGTTACAGCACAAAATGTGTTCACCACAGAACTAGGCTCATGAGGTTTTGGACAAAATGAATAAACAAGCCCACTGACAATAATTAAACAAAGAATTTTGCAAGGGAGAGCTATCATAGTTATTTGCATGTGTGGAGTTATTTTTGTATCTTACATTAAGCTGAGGAGTAGATATGCTAAACCTAAATGTACTTGATAGTATACATAAGAGGGTCAGTGTCTGTAAAACTGTTCTTATATTACACAGTGTGTTACTGCTGTGATTTTCCAGACAATAACCCAGAGAGTTGGACTGCTAATATAAATAAAGATGACTATTTTTATTGTTAAATTCAAACTTTTCCTGTTTATTAATGTAGTATATTTTTCTTCTAAATAAAACAAGTAAGAAGAATGAATGTCAGAAGCTTACTTTAAAAAAAAAAAAGAAAGAAAGAAAGAAAAAGTTTTTTTTAGGTTTGATTTGCATTTTCTATTTGATCATATCTTAACTTGGAAAATTTTCCCCATGCAGTTTCCTTCCAGAACCTGTAAAGTTCAGAACATTGATAACATTGATATTTAGGCTCTTCTAGCCACCAAAATTCAAGCCTGCCAATCAGAAATCAGTAAAGTTAGAAAAATCTGTAATTTTTTGTGAGAATCTGAGCAAGTGGGTTACTAAAAGCAGCATTTTTGGGCTGCATGAGACCAATCATTCAAGGGTTTAAAACCTATTTTTTCATAAATGGAGATTCATATAAATTAAAATGACTCCATAAAAATGCTGGCAAAGAATGTCTCTCTGTTACATTCCACACAGGTGCACTGGAGAAGTGTTGGAAGTTGTCCAGTATTGCACAACAATCTGCCTCCATCTGCAGTTTTCAGAAAATGATTGTGAGCTTCTGTGGTGTGCAGACAAGGTGCCTTTCACACATACCAAAATCTTCTCAACAAAGTTTTAACGGGTGAGCAAAGAGGAAGTTTTATTCAAAACCAGGTTTCCTCAGACTAGCCAGCTAAACAATTTTACCTTTTGTGGAGGCTCACAATTTATCAAAGCCAGGGGAGAAAATAATGTAAAATTCAATCCCTGTTTGAAGTTCAAATTATTTAAATTTCAACATACAAAAGACAACTTCTAAACTGAGAAATCTCACCATTTAACTGAGAATTAAGAACTGGTTCCTAGCTCCTGGAAACCTGAGGCCAGAATGACCAATCTCATAGGGAGTTAATTAGACACTATAAAGATAAATATAGACTCAGGATTTTACTATTCAGTGCAAGCATTCCAATTAGAAGAGTTTAATGTATTTAACAGCTAGTCCAGCAAGTTCGCACTGTGACTTTTTTCTATCTACAGTAGACATTACGTGACCAGCATTGTAATCATCTTGCAGGGGGCAGATATGGACTTACAAAGGCTCCCCGCAGAGAGTCCCAATTATGTATATTTGAGTACAGGCCCCCTCAGCTGAAACATCCTCCTCAATTATTGCAGACATGCTGATAGATGGGCATAACAGGATGGAGAAGTACTGTGAAGGCATACGTTCAACATTTCCACAGGATCTCTCAGCGAAACATACACATCCTTTAGGGTTATGCTGACAAGGTTTGCAATCTCACCCCTAGCAGATAACCGGCACAGAGATTCAGCACTGGATGGACCTCAGTACCTGTGAGATTCAGAAGCAAGTCCATCAGAGGGCAACAGAAATTCAGCTCACAGAGCATCAGGGAGACAGCTGTGCTAGGGAAAAGGAATTACCATGGATTGTTCCTCTCCCAAGTTTTCATAGCATGAACTGAAAGCAGTACTAATGATGTCCTTCCAACTTACCACTAAGCCAACTAACCTCAACATCCAGTTGAGACAGTCACTGTATAGGTGGGGATGCTGAAGTGTTGGAAATTAAAAGTCATACTTCAAAAATACCTCTCATTTAATTACTTAATTTTCAGCTGTTTGTGTTTTTTTTTTCCTAGAAATCTCAAATATGTTTTTAAGTAGTAGTTGATAGAAAAAAACAGGTATTGAATCCTCTTGAATTTGGAAAAAGGAAATTACTATTGTTAGATACGTATAATGTGTAGAGGACCTAAACATGGAAGCCATATTTGAGAACAGAAACTTCAGTATTTGCCCAAAGGCCAGTGTTAAACTTATAATTGAGAAGCTTTTTGTTTCCCATAGCTGAAATATGACTTTGCCAGGGATGTAAATGGCAGACAAAGTTCAGTAATGCACTTTCCTGGCTGCAAATGCACCAACTGGGCAGAACTTTTCAAATTGATTAATGTGTACCTGTTGGTTTAACTTCATTTCCTCTGTCTGAAGGATGCAGACACATTTACCAGGCTCTTAAAAGCTACCAGCCTTGCACTGTAAAATGACCACCACTTTCCAGTCACTTCCAAACCATTCAGACATTCCTGGTTTACATCTAAGACAAAAGCTTTCCCTTGGCTGAAAAAGATCGGTACAGTTATCTCTCTAAAGGTGATGTGAAAAAACTCATTTTGTACAGCTTGTGATATATGCGTTGCTGTCACAGTCAGCACATTGATATCTCCTGGGATAACTACAGTGTTCCTTATGTGCCAAGGGAAACACCAGCTAAGGAACAGAAGATTGAATCTGTAGGAGACTTTATGTTTGCAGTGGCATACATGCATTTCCATCACAAGAGAAGCTGTAATCATAATTCAGGATCAGCTTTACATTGCTAAGGGGATTTGAATCAACTAATTTATCTAAATTGGTGACCAGAGGCTATATAAATGACTTAGAACAATTTTGTTCCTCTAACAATGGAGGATTTTCTTGCTCTAGAAAATCCTCAGTTTTACCAACCTAATTCAAGCAAAAGCAATGATATTTGTTACACAGCTAAATGTTAGTAGGCTGTTTTCTTTAAAAGAGTAATCATTCCAGTGGCATATTTTCATGGGCCAGATGGCATTCCTTATGCTTTTATTTCTCAGAGATGATACCTATTCCAAACAAACAGCCCAAGCTCTATTTCAGTTATCCTGTACTAATTTTCACAAAATTACAGACAGGTTGAGGTTGAGGTTGGAAGGGACTGACAGAGGCCGTCTGGTCCAACCGCTTTGCTAAAGCAGGCTGCCCAGTTTTCAAAAAATTTCCTTTCCCGAGACAACTGCAAACATATCAATCTAGTACTGAAATATATGAGGTTATTGCAGAACATTACATCTGAAAGGTTTCTAGCAAATGGGGTTGTTTTCCTCTGAGTCTTTGGAAGCATGTTTAGTGGTGGTGGCTCTCAGCAATGAGACACAAAAACAGCTATTTGCAATAACAGAATGAGCAGTGTTGCTGTCACACTGTAAACTTTCACATTAGTTAGCAATTTGGAGATGTCTTACACATGGATTGTTTCCAAAATTAGACACAAAAAAACCCTTCAGTCACAATATCAGTGAAGTTAGAAGATAAACAAGTCACAAACATTTCCAAGAGGCTAGGGCCAGGCTCTTTTCAGTGGTGCCCAGTGACAGGACAAGGGACAACAGGCACAAACCAGAACACAGAAAGTTCCATAAAAACATGAGAAGGAACTTCTTTCCTGTGAGGGTGGCAGAGCACTGGAACAGGCTGCCTGGTGAGGTTGTGGAGTCTCCTTCTCTGGAGATATTCAAAACTAACCTGGATGCCTTCCTGTGTAGGGAATATGAAAAGACTACTGTTTCAAAGACATCCTGACCTTAACTATTCATCGCTGTCTACCTTGAACTACATAGAAACTTCTTTTTTTATGCTCCAAGTCAAGTGGATGAGAGAAGGAGATGGGAGCCAGCTTCAGTCCACTCATGGTACAATGCAGCTTGCATTAGCAGGGCATTGAGATAATACACAGTGCCTCTTATCCGCTCATTAACATTACTCTAAGAAGACCAGAAGTCTTCTACACCAGGCTTGGTTCACATCAGTACCATCTAGAGAAAGGCAGACACAAGCAGCATGTTTACAGTAAGCTTCATACTCCTTAATTCTATAGGTTTCACAGTGCCAAAGAGGATAGTTCTTTTTTCTCCGAACATGCTTGAGAACAAGATCTCCAAAAGATCTTTTAAAAAGGTGTAACTTATAGTGTAAGTCTTCCTACCAGAACAGTAGAGATGAGATTGCCTGGTAAAAAAGTTCACAGAACACAATTTAAATTCTAGACAGATGATGAGAGGACAGAATGGAGTGGAAACGTAAGAACAGACATTCTAACGCAGAGAAAGCTGCATATGTAGTACTGAGAGGGTTTACAGCAAGTGACTTAGCAATGCAAGCCAGAAAGCAGGTAAAAAGTTCAGTTATGTACAGCGTAGATATATACAGTGCACAATTAAACAAGTTTTAACAGTCTAAACAAGGCCAGGTATATTCTACAGACAAAAAGCCAAAAAGACCAGTGAGATAAGTTACTAAAATGGGTCTGTTAGTTGCTATTACTCACAGAAGTCTCAGGAAGACCAAAATGTTTTCCAGAACTGCAGTTAACTGTAATTGTTTACTCTTGGACACAGTGGACAGAGCTTTCAGTCTGGCTAATACGTTACGTATGCTCCTGCATCATACTCATATGTTCCTTGCATTGCCATCTGTGCCACACACGTGCAATGAAAGCTTGCTGCTAGTGCATATTTTAAAATTTAAACTAAGTTTCCTTTTTGCAAAACTTCAGCTGGTAATTCTGCTAAAAGCACTACATCTCTTCAAGTCAAAGTTTCCTTCCAGTGTTAGTCAACAGACATAATTAGCAAGTGCTGCTTTCCACAGATCTCAAAACACAAAACCGCAATCCATGTAATAAATTCAATCTTGTCAGCTCTCAATCAGATGACATTGCCTTTACTGTCTCTAAGCTGAATCACAATGTCATAAATAGAGAAAACAGTTTTAATATCAGCTAGAACTTTTTTCCAGTGCAAGTTCAGAAACTGAGAAACCTTATTTAATACACTTGAAAGGGATACAGTATTAATCAGTTCATTGAATTCCCTCCTGATTCTAAGATGAGACATACAGTTTCACTTTCAAAGGGCTGAGTTGCTTTACCTTTCTCTAATTTCCATGACTCCGTGCTTAGTTGGGAAGTTAAAAGTTAAAAAGTAAAAGTATAGTCCTGAATTCACTCTTTTCATCCTGAGTAAAATCTCCCTTGTATAACCAGACATTTTTTTCAGTTTTTTATAAAAGCTGTTCCTTCTTGGTTTCTAATTTCTTTGCATTAGTTTTATTTATTGCTGTAGTCAGCGTACTTTTAAGTTCTCTCTTTAGAAGAAAAGAAACAGTTCTCTCTTGAAACAAAGAAAATATTTATAAAGCACGGATCTCCTGAAATCTTTCTCTTCTTTCAATCCCCATGTGTATGTAATAGCAAAAGCAATATCACTGCTAAGAGTACCACATTTCAAATTGAAAACCAATTGTGACCAAATCAGAAATGTATGACCTGTAATAAAAGAAGATGTGAGCTAGCATCTGAAAAAGTGTAATAGTTTCAAATCAATAGGCCCAGATAATTAGCTGGGAAGCTAACTGAACCAATGACAATGCAAAGGAAATTCTCAAGCACAGAATATTCCCAATATATTTGCAGTGTTTACAAGCAATAAAAGTGATGACAGTGAAATTAGACCGGAAACTGGTCAGCCCAATAGGAAGCCCAAAGCAATTAGCTAGTAACTTACAACAGAGATTCAAATATCAATGTCAGACAGCAGCCAACCCATTACAACTGATGTTTTCTAAGTAAGCTGGTCTTGTTAACAGAACCGCTTAGCATCTTCATAAAGATGCAAAGGAGCCTGATGAAATGAACACAGAGATCACTGAAAATTCATGCCTCAATGTGTGCCTGGTGTTGTGCTGAGAAAAGCGGTATACGAAACATTAGAACATGAAGTGATGGTAAGGAAGACCTCTTTGCTTCTGAGCTACAGCTCTTTGCACCAACAAAACAAGTACAGCTCCTACCACTCATGTTCCTACAGCAACTCAGAAACGCTGGAAAGAAGACCACAAAAATAATGCGGGACTGAAATAAATAAATAAATGACTTGAATCTTAAGGATGATGGAACTCAAGCAATTCAAGTTATTGAAAAGGAGGTTGTCAAGAGATTTGATCTCTGCATCAGTGAACAATTGCAGGAAGAATATATCTGACTGCATGACAAGTTAGCTGCATTGTGAATAAAATCACTAGACAGAGGGTGAAATTGTACAAGCTCAGCATTGAAATATGACACAATTCCACTGGATAAGGTTAATGACATACCAGAAGAAACAAGGCTGCAAACACTCCCTTGGTTATAATATTTGAATCTTAATTAAATGCACTTAAATATACGTATATATATATATACTTCATTCCAACTTCCATGAAAATTTACAGGATCTACACATTCCTGAGGTTAAAGATGAATACGGAAGATCTGTCACTACAAGGAAGGCATTGTTTTCATCCTTTAATCCGTAGTAACCTTAAAATGATTTTTAAATTGTCTGGGAACTGTTGGGTTTCTAAAAAGATACATTTGACAGAAAATCTTTCTAGTTGTACTATTGTAGGTTAAAACAACCTGCTGTTGAAATAAAGACTTGAAATAAAAAGTATTAGCAATATACACTTTTGAGAATATTTATTACTTTCTTATTAAATAAGCAAAACACTGTTTAGTGCAGTGCTCAGAAGAAGGAAGTCAGTTGTGATACATATCTAGAAGCAGCACAGAAAATCAATAGATAACCAAATCACTTTCATGCTGGAAAATTTATTTTACTGTATTCCTACCTGTAGTGATTTCAGTATGTCCCTAGATTCATGACTTACATTTAAGCAACAGAAGAAAGCAAATAGATATTTGGTTCAGTGCTCCAACAACATGGATTTTTTGTTAAACAGAATAGACTACATCATGTTCTACTAGCATAAAACCCAACTGTAAATTCTACCACTAACATTAGTGATTGAGCAGGGAGCCTTACTTCTTTCTTCAGCGAACTCCCATTCAAGGATGTGATCTCAAGCACTGTCCACAATTCCACAGTGCTTTTAACAGAGATATAATGAGTGACCTAAAAGAAACCATAGAACAGTATGAAATGAAAATGTTTATTCAATTGCCATAGTGATTTCCGTGGAAAAAATACATTTTTTTAATGTTGTCTTTTCTTTTCCTTGTCTTTAGTTGTAGGAAAGGGTTAGATCAAGTGTTGCTAGGTTGTCCAAAACACTAAATGAGCCATGTGTAAATAGCAAATATTATGTTCATCTAGAAGTCTATTCTCAGCTCAGTGTTTTGACAAGCATTTAAGTCAAAAGATTATATTTTTTTCTAGCTAGTTGTTTTAAAACAACAAAGAAGGAAGTAAACAAACAGACCTACTGTAGATGTAAATTCTCATGCCTCAAAAGCCTTTGTCAGTAGATGGTATCACTACGACAAAACTCAAACACTGAGGTATTTAATCCCCAGACATTAACAGGCAGTCATATCAAAGAAATCATCTTATAAGAAGCTTTGGAAACACTACACAAAAAACTGTAATGATAAAATACTAAAGGAAATGGCATAAGTTGCCTACATCACCAGGAAGATGACTTCATCTGCAGGAAAAATGCACTGGTTTGCTATGTAATTTAATTTGATGACATCCCTGCATTTCCATATTCATAACAGTGCCCTGCTTGCCGTCGAATACGTAATACAGATCAGTCCTGTTTTCCCTTTCTAGCTAGTGCTGTCTTTGTAAATCTCAACTTTCATCTGCTTTATTGACCTGTGTCTGTTATTCAAGCACAGCAAGTGAAGATGGTTTAATTTTGCCATGTAATGTGCAGTGTCAGACTATAAAAACTATGTTGCTGTTATAGAACAGTCCAGGAACTCAGCTATAATAACAACCAGCCAGACTTGAGAAAATAACACATTCAGTGAATGCTTAGGAATAACATCCTCTAACAGTCAGCACAAGAACAGAAACAGCAAAAGATCCATTCACCCATTTCACTTACACTAAATGCTATTTAAGACGCCTGTGATCTTTCTCCTTCCACATTTTTTACAGTCTTTCTGCACTCTCCCATTATACATTATCATGACAATAATATAGTAAAAACCCAGAAGGTCTGAATTTAATGGTTGAGGATGCAAAGAAGGGTGAAGGTAAATGTGTCTTTTCTCTGCTAATGTGCTGCTGAAATACCAGCTCAAAGGGATACAGTTCTGATTTCTGAAAGAATTGAATTTTTCCTCTGATCTCTCAGTATGTAAACATGCGATTAACTTGCACTGCTTTTTTAAAGAAAAAGAATACATCTAGGCTGTAATGTGTTGAATAGGACAACAGGTCAAGCAGGAAGCTGTGCATTTGAGGAACCATATGCAAAACTGCACCAGAAAGTACAGTGGGAGGCCTGTAGCTGCTACAGCTGCTGTCAATAAAGAAGCAATGTAGAAGAAACTGCCAAGAGGTCTGAGAACTGTCAATGAATCTGAAATCCATTTCCAAGTTAACAGTAGTTGCTTGTGTACTGTTAAAAGGAAGCTAAATATCTAGATTCCTAATGAATTTTGCTGTCCCCAGAATTTGGGTCTTTAGACACAACCACAATTTAAATCCTTTACATTGAATTTATATTGATTAGCATACCAAACTGAGCAAAGCAGACTGTGCAAAACATTCAAAAAATAAAGGATCTTCATAAAGCATGAGAAAATGAAGTCCCACAGCAGACAAACTAAGAGGCAGTGTTAGAACATGTATATGGAATGAGATCCAAAACAAAATTACTAAAGTATCAGTTTACAATTCATTATGTTGAATGCAAACAACTTTAGAACTAAGATGGTTATTTTCTTCATATTGGATTTTCTTTGTACATTTCTACTGACACTTGAAGAAATCTAAGTCTGAAGAAAATCATTTTGCTAATTTTAAGTTCCAAATACTAAAGCAACAAATCCTGGGTCTGAGTCGAGTCAAAGTGGATAAATGCAAAGCTAGAGCCTCCAAATCTCACAGCGTGTTAAATAGCTTTAGCTGCGACTGATTCTAACAATGCTACATGTACACTAATGTGAAAAGGATGTATTCTGAAAACACTGGGTCATATATGAATAGTTAAGATTCAAATTACAGTAAGTGGCAAAAAAGACAATCTTTCAGACATCTAGGTAATATTTGTAAAATTAAGTATTTAAAACTGCTAGGCAAGTTCAGTAAAAGAACAGACACACGACAGTGTAAGTAAATGATCAAAAATAAATCACTGTCACATACACACATTGGTTTTTATTTCAATTAAAACTCAAAGTCAACATTTTTTTCTACACAAAAGAATACTGGTAGTCCTCAGCCTGTCTATTTTTGCAATAGCTTTGTCTAGAAGAAAATGGGAATGTATTTTTTTTTTCTAATAAGGAGTAATATATTCTTTCACCTCAAATTAATTCAGAATTGATTGATGAGAAAATTAAACCTTGGACAGAAAGCAATTGTGGGGTTTTTTTTTAGCCAATAGGAAAACACTCTGCAAAATTGTGGTGTGCAGACAGCAGTTGCTATGGAAACTGTTTTGCAACCTTAAATGTGACAGCAAGTACCAGGTGTCTGCTGTAATGAGGCTTTAAGGTAATTATGAAATGTAAATAAAGTTTGCTGCCAAAGGGATTTAGCAATAAGGATGTACTGAAATCAGGTATCGCCTCTGGGCCTGAAGGACAAACCCCTCCGGTTGTCTGTGCTGGAAAGGAGGCACAGCGTGATGGTGGCCCAGGCACAGTTCCCAGCCCCTGACCCTATCTCCCAGTGCCTGAGGGAGGGAGCTGTGCTGGGCTGTGTGGTAGGAGTTACAGAGCATAAGTGATGGTCAGCAAAGCAGGACATGTTCCTGGGAGAAACAAGATGCAAAACAGCCCCTAGGCCTCAACTGTGGTCCCTCACCTTCCGCAGCATCTGCCAAGCTCCAGCCTCCTGGGAACACCTCCTTTGCTCTCTCTGCACTTTGGAGGTCCCACATTCACTGCTGGCTGGCAAGCAGAGATGATGTAGGAGGGAAAGGCTGAGGACCTGCAATCTGTTTAGGTATACTGTTTTCTGCAACATTGCATAGCCTAAAGCTGGACATGGCTGATAAAAATCTTGAGGAGCCCATGCAAAAACACAAAGATCCTTAGAGCTGTGAATTAAGCGATTACTGTAGAAATGATTACCTTAATGAGGACACATCTCATACAGGACATAGGAATGTAGAAGTAAAGCTTAGTAAGGAGCATGGTATTACCATGGCAGAGGAGGAGGCAGCATAAGATTTATAAGGTGAGGAGAGTCGAGTAAGCCAACTTATGCAGAAATAAATTGAGGAAGATTTTCAGAATGTGCTAGGAAATTAAAGAAACGAGCAGATTTTGGATACATGAAGACCAAGCAATGAAAGTACACAAAGACCTTTGTTTGATTGTGTCAAAGGATTGTATCCATGTCCCTGAACAAAATCTCCCAGCAAGAAAATGCAGGCCCCTTCAGAAAGGGCATCTGTCTTCAGGGGCAGAGGAAGCATGATGCTCACACAACAAATTCACATCTACTTTTTGCCACAGCTGCCTCCTGAGCTCCAGCTTTCCAGACCCATGGCAAGTCTGCAAGCAGCTAATTGGCTCATCAGGCACACAGGGCCCTTAAGCTGGAGAAATAACAGTTCTATACTTTTTTTTTGTTTGTTTGTTTTGTTTTGTTTTGTTTTTAACACAAAGGGAAGCACAGAATGAAACTGTCAAATGGATACACTGGAACAAACACAAAAAATTTGGTCTATTACATCATGGCCATCTGGAAAACAATTCCTTTTTGTAATCATACAAAACTAAACTGCAGCAATTTCATACCTTTTTCATTATCAACACATGATCGTGCTAGATTCTTCATGGTTCATTTATAACAATGGAAATATGAATGATTTATTATTGCTTTTGCTCTACAATGTTCATCACAACATGATTCATCTTAAACACCTTTTTAATGCTAAAAATCTTACTGCATGCCACTTCTATAGTGTTAACTGAGTTCTTCATACAGGCCTGGATTCTTACAGATGCTGAGAAATGGGAACAGCTAGTTTTACCCTGTGCCCCGCCAGGATTACATATAAAAATTAACTTCCTGCTTTTCCAATGTGTTTTAGAAGATTCATGTGTTTGTTTGTTTTGTATTTAAGTGATGGACTTTTATCTCCAAGGCTCCACCTCTCAAAACACACTTCAGTAACAGGCTCAGTGGAAGTCAGCATTGCTGAGACAGTTGAAATTTGGCAATGCTGAGGAGTAAATTTTCTCTAAATGCAGACTTTTTGATAGATAAATATTTACAATGTTTTTTTCCCTGGATTACTCTAGAAATTTTCCCTTCAGAAGTTTAGCTAATACTTCCATTAGATACCTCTGCATTCACTATCTATTCAAACCAGTGCTTGGAAATTTTGGATGCATACATTAAAAACCACCACAGTGCCACTTCTCACACTCCAGAGAAAGGAGGTTTCCTGTTACACAGACTTCATCTCTGTCAAGAGCATCCTACTCTAGACAGTTCACTGAATGGGAAGCTCAGTCCCATAAGCTCTTACACTCCATGTAGCACAAAATGATCATTTCAACCAGCCTGAACACTACATCAGTGCATAGCTTCTCAGATGACAGCAGTTGCAATCTTCTTGTTTTGCTCAGATATTCCTAAACCACATCTCACAATATTAATGAGCTAACACTGGGAGAGAACCTTTATAAAAAAACAAATTCACTTATATCTTACACAAGAAAAAAAAAAAGGTATTCTCCAATATGATGTTTTCCCAGCATTCCCACTTGCTATTGACAGTCTGTGGTGTCTGCCTGCATAAATTTATTTCTTAGTTCAATCACGTGAACTCCAAGCCACAAAAGAGACTGCATTTATTGAAATAGATGCAGCTGCTTCCAGGAGGCTAGTGCATATTTCCAAGTCTATGTCTTGTATTCCAGAATGGCATTTTGCAGCGAAGTATCAAAAGGCCAAGTAATGGTAACCTTGACAAAGAGCCAACACTGAAAAAAGTGGAAAGCACATTTATATGTCCTTTCACTGCTGGGGGGGGAGTGGGAGGAGGATGTGCAATGGAGAGTATTCATTTATTTCAATTACTGTTTGCTTTTCCTAAATCAGTTTTGACAAGAATTGCATTTCATAATATCCATTATTCTGTCAACTTTGTTGCTTTTGTTTCTCTCTCTCTCTCTCCACACTAACATGTTCATCAGTGTCTCTGTAAACCACATCTCCTGCTAGCCTGACAAACTCTGGGCTGGGCAGAACATCAACCTTCACTCATGTTCTCACTGGAGAGCAACTAGATGCTTTTCCCTTGGAGTACAGGAGTGCTCCAAAGGGCAGGTGTTTTTTTCCTCAAGAGTTCAGAGGCATGGAGAGCACTAGCTCACATATGACCAGGAGGCCTAAACTGCAAATGATCCATGTGATTTTAACACTGCATAAACTTACACCAATAAAAAAGCAGGAAGAGGTTGGAGATCATTTCTGCCAAGGCGGTTGTCTTTAAATGGTTAGAAGTATGTTTCTGAATAGCAAGTATAAATTGATTAAAAGTTTCACTTACCTCCAATACATGGCGATCTTTTCCTGATATCTTTCCCTATAGCAGAGTTATGGGACTCAGAGCTATTGTTGATTTAATTGCTCCCATATACAAACCAATAAAACATTTTATGTTTTCAATATCTATAAATGACAGAACTCTAACCTAAAGAGAATTACTCACAAATTAGGCTGTTTTGCTAACTGAGAGAACTTACCTTTCTGCTGTGATTCTGCCAGGAACATAGCAATGAGAAACTCTGATTTCACACTGGAAAGGAAAAAAAAACAGGTTTAATAAGTTTGTTTCAAAAAGAGAACAACAATCTGAGAATCTGAGCAGAATGTATATTCTAGAAATGCTCTGAAGATACCATTTGATTGCAGCTATTACAGGGCTTTTTTTAAATCTTCTTTCTCTTTCAATTTCTTACCCTGTAATGGTCCATCCTTAATAAGAAGTGCTAACAATAGTACACAACAGTCATTCCAGAAATTGTTTTGCCTTTAATGCGATAACATTTTGCAACACAGAAAAACTATAAATTTATTGTAGCTTTTATGTGACTACCTCAGATGATCCTAACAGCTTCCACAGCAGTTTATTTTGCCTGTTTAAACTTAGCCTCTACAAGGAAGAGACTTCCCTGCCATTGGGTTTTACACCATACAAACTGGACATGGCATGATGTCCAACAAGTGGTATGAGCACTGATTTTTCCTTTTATCTGCATCAGTTATCATATTCCCCTGAACAAGTACAAGTTCACTTATTTGACAGTTTTCCACTAGTTTTATCCTCATGTTGATAATTCAATAAACCTCCAAAGTTTTAAAGAACAAGAGCCAAAATATTGTAGCTGAAACAGAATGAATTATAGACATACTTGCCTTTGTTTCAAGGCTTTTTTTTTGGAAAGTGTTTAATATTTGATTTCCATAGCCAGTATTATACAGTCTCAATATATACACTGTTTTAATGAAGTTTAGTTATCCAATTAATTCACTTTATGCATTTAAGGTTAAACTGAGAGAGATGAGAGTTTTATTCAGCAATAGAGAACAAGAAAAGATCTTTTATGCTATCGAAAGCCTTATGAGTCTTACGATAGGTTCATATTGATCAAAATAATTCGTACAGTATAATTAATTCAGCAAGTAGGATATTGCTTGTGCATTATCAGAAATTTCCCTGAAAGGGAAAGAAGGAATCTGGATAATACGGAATAGAAATAATAACATATAAGAGCAGCAACAAAGTGGCCAAACCTGATAGCAAAAAAAAGATATTGGGAACACTAAAATAACAAAAGATCACGCACAAAGTTGAAGTGCATAAGGAAAGGAAGATTAAAACTAGATTTACACAAGCAAAATCACAATTATTTTTTCTTCTCCCTCACTAGGACTGAAATAGTAAGCATAATACTACCACAGAGAAGTACCAGAATCTCTGGAAAGCATCTGGTGCTGTTTCACCTGACAGAATCATTTAGAAGGTCAGAGGCCATCAAGAGAAAGAAGAAATCTGAAAATGCATGAAATACAATGAGAAAAATTTTCATAAATCACAAAGCACACAAAACTATGAGCTGGATCTGTGCTGAGCACAGCTGATGTGACACCGAAAATAATTCCCCTTATAAGTGAACAAACTGTGATACCATGCAGTTCTCCAAGAGAAACAACTTCGTTATTTAGTTTTGTTTTCCTGCGTCCTCATTAGCTCTTATGAGCCTATGCAAGCTACTTTTGGAAAGATCACATCGTTCAAAATCTGATCCTTCCCTTGGGATATTTCTGCCACTTACTTTTGAGACAATTCTCTAATTTAATTAATTTTGCCTGAGGACACTTAGATTTGTGTATCTCAGCCCATATAAATTTACAAAATATAAATAGCAAAACACTGCAGCATTGTCCATACCCTCCAGCTTATCTCTCTTCACTGCCTTTCTGTAAGTCAAAGTTCTCTGCTAGTGCTGAAGGTTCCCACATGGACTGCAATTTCCTCCCAAATATTCCGGCATCAGTTCATGTCCTCAGCTTTCCATGGTTCATCAGATGGAGGCTTGTGCTAAGTTTAATAACAGTATAGATTGTATTTCTTAAAAATTTGCTCCTTAGAAACATTTTTATCCCAATATTTCCAACACAACAGTGTTGTGTTGGATACAACAGTGCAAGGAGAAGCCTGCCAAGTACAAAAAGCAAAATCTATCTGGAAATCAAAACTACTTTTCGTACACAATGCGAATATAAAAATCTTAAATCCAGATAAGAAACAAACAGCATCTGTTTCAGCAGTACAGAAGCCTTGACAAGAAACTTGGTGTAAAGCAGTACCTTTCACAGACTGCCTTGCCACACTTCAGAAATCATTATGTCACACTATTTAGACATTGTGAGTTTTGTTACGGAAGAAAATGTTCCTAAAAGTACACGCATCATGTATTTTTCTCATTGGCACAATATAATGGTTCTCACTATTGCTATTCACAATTCCCAAGAGAGGACTATTACAGCAGTCAGATATCAAGATGTCTGTAAAAATCCATGTCCATATCATAATTGCCAGTTGGACCCAAATAAGCAGAGATTATTCTGAATTGGTTTTAGCAAATCAAGAAATTAGTATTATTTCATGCAGCGGAGAATTCTGGTTCACCAGTTACAGGCACGAGATTCCTGAACTAGGAAACCGGAAACACAACCAAAGTCACTGAGAAAACACCAGAAAAAACTGAATAAATGATTTTAAATATCTGTTTGACTCCTAGATTACTTGTTGTGTCCAGGCACGGAAGGTACTGCCAGTGGCATAGATAAAATACAAAGCATCGTAATATGAGCTGCTAATTCAACTCCACTGAAGCCAATTAGTAAAACCAATCTGAATTTGCTCCCAGGCATTATCATTGCCGGCTTGTTGGGGTTCTTTAATAATAAGTCAAATAATATTGGACTTCACTAAAATTACAATGGGGTGATTTCGGGTATAGTAAAAAAAAAAAATCACATGAGAGCAAAATATGACAGCTCACTTTTGTCCTTCCACTTAAGAAACATGAGGGCTGCTCCAAAAGTAATGCCTTCTATTTTATTATGTTGGCCCACAACATCAGAGGCGGATGTTGTTGATACGGCAGCAGAAGCTGAACCTTCTCACCAATATTCCATTGCATGTTGTTGCCATGTGACAGATGGCAGCAAAAGGGCAGTCTGACACGGAAGTGTGGATGAAACAAAGGTGTAGAACTGAATTCCTCTGTGTGGAAAAAATGACACCCACTGACATTCATTGATGTTTGCTGAATGTTTATGGAGACCAAGCAGTAGGTGTGAGCACAGTGAAGTGGTGCATTTTAGCAGTGGTGACAGTAACAGTGGGGCACCTCCGCCAGTGCTGATTTTTACTAGCATGACATGCAGGCTCTTGTTCATCTCTGGTGAAAATGCATAGCTAATGGTGGTGCCTATGTTGAAAAAGAGTGTTTCATAGCTGAGAATGTACTTTATCTAACAGTGTTATTGTGCTCCTTGTATCTGTTGTAATTTTTACAGAAATAAATAGAAGGCATTACTTTCAGAGCAACATACATCCTCCAACCAATGAAACATGGTGAGAGTAAATTCAAGGAATATCATCTGAATTCACAGATTTGCAAAGTTTATGAAATAGATGTTAAGAACATATCACTACGAAGACCAAAAATTCTTGGGTTTTTGAATTAACACCCACACAACAAAAATAGTAATTATTTGTATAAGGTTATGATTCTGACAAACTGTGAAGAATACTTGAAAACATTAAATTAGCAAAATTATTCTTTCTCTTCTGTCTGTTACAGACTGACCACAAAGAAGTAAACTAATGTATTCTTCTCTGATAAATTAAAAGGAAAAGGAATCCATCTGAAAAACTACCATGAAAAGGACACAAACATTCAAAATGCAGGCTCTGCTGTAATTGCAGTTTTCCTGGACTGCTGGATGCTGGACAGAGAGAGGAAAACACAAAGTCTCTTAGAAACATAAACGTATCCCTAGGAAATTTGAGACCAGAGATGTGTTGAAAGCTTATTTTGCTTTTATGTACAATAAGATCTTGTGTGCAATACAAAAGCCCCTTATATACCATATCACCAGTGATCTGAACTGGTTGTGTTTACTGACTCTTCAAACCTGACAGCCACAAAACAGATAACTAGAGAATGAAAGTTTGTCTCTTCACTGTTTGTGTTCTTAAGTCTCTGTCAGTAATGTGATGACAGGCAGCTGGTTTGTACACAAATGGAAATCTTTATTAATGGTCATTAAAATACTAAATGTCTTCAGCTGTTATTTCTAAGTTGTAGGAAGATTTCTGAGTTCAGTTCTCATTACTGTTCTTACTGCAAGATTCACTGAAAGGAGAAAATTCAGCCATGAGGTCTTTGACCCAAATTGCTAGTAGGTAATTAGGAGAACAGAAGTCCACAATAAGAGGTGCAGTGCTGCACTTCTCAAAGAGAACCTGGCAATTAATGTTTAATGGAGTCCACAGCTCTAACAGGAAAGTTCAGTGTGAGGACTCTATTTCTGCTTCTAAGACAGACCCTAGTCTGTACTACCATTGGGGTGCATAGGTGGGAAGGGAGGAGCTTCAATATTATTTCAGTTGCAATGAATGGCAATGAGTTTAGTGCCTCCTGCAAACAGATAACCTCATTAGTCAGAATTGCTGAGCAAAATGATAATATTTTAAAGCTGTGACAGGAAGAGCCAAAACACTGGTTAATCACAACAGTAATGAAGAAAGAGGAGCTGACTGAAGCATGCGTAGACAACCTTCATCAGTCCAGAACCTCTCGTAGCTCACCCACCCAGACAAGTCAATTGCTCCGCCAAGTGGCCCAGAGCCAGCTGTGGGCCGCAGCATCTCCCACAGAGAGACTGCTTTAGATCTCTGCAAGTCTGGTCATCTTAGACCGGGCTTTACTGACATTCATAGATAACTGTTGACTTCTAAGAATAACAAGAAGTTGGATTTCCTCTGATCATTAACATATAACATCTCTCAAAGCCTTCAGTGAAGATCTTTCATTTATAACAACTGCAACTTCCGTGCCCTTAATCCATAACATAGAACAGATCTCTTCACAGTGATTTTTCACTTTTCATTTCCGTATTCTCATTGAGAGCATCCACTGAGGAGCTCAGTTTTCACCAGTTCTGCTCTGCAGACAGGGTGTGCACCTACAAATCCTTCCTCCCACCTGTCCAAAGCATTTAATGTAGGAGCTCAGACTAAGATTATTCAAACTGTAATATGTTTTTGCTGAATACTTCCTATATTTCCTGCAGTCAGTTCCTTCACCTATAGAAATGGTTTTCCCACCCAAACAACTCCACAGTTACCCAGCTCGTGACATTCAGCAGTGACTGTCTGCCTGACCTTTCTTACTGCATTAACTTCTCCTGGTTTAGTCTATTTTCATACACCTAGGAGGTAAACAGCAGCAGCTATAAATAGCCATTTCCAATTATTCTTCCTTTGACCCTTCTGTCTCGCATTCTCACCAGTGTTCCCTCACAGGGCAGACAAATGATAATTTTGTCAGTGGTATTTTGGATGCATTCTCTTCTCTCATTTGTACTCTTTATTTTTCCTGAGCCAAAATAACTCAGTAAACATTTCCAATTAAATTAAACACTTTCTTTTAGTTAAGAACTAGCGCTGCAACTAGCGCTGCACATGCATCTTCCAAATTATAGCTTATATATATACCTACCAACGCAGCTGCATGCAGTTCCTCCACCTTTGCTCTTATTTAATCCTGATACACTGTCATATCTTTCTGACTTAGTTTTGTACGGACAGACAGAAATTCAAGATCCTCCTGTAAGATTTGAAAGTATCTATTCATTAACCACCATTAGCGTTTGCTGATTTATTTTAAATGCTCCTGACTTTCTAGATTAAAAAAAATGTTTTTTAGGGCTAAACACACAAATGCATAGAACCTGAAGTGCATAGGTAAATTAGTGCAAATCACTGTTCTTACAGTTCTTGCAAAAGGATTTTCAGTGAGAAAAAAGACCCATAGGCTGTAGCTTGCTGTTAGGAGTGCGCTACTTCAAAAAATTCAATGCATATAAAACTTTAATATTAACCAGTGATTTCCACTGCAAGCACTGTCCACTTCTTCTGCCAGCTCCTGCACGATAAAAAGTAATGATGCAATATTTTTGAATCAGAGCTTGAAAACAGTCGAGTAAAGCTATTTGCAAGTGTTTATACACAGTAGCTATAAAGCTCAGCTCTTGCAAACTTAACTGTCAAAACACATCTCTACTATAAAACTATACTACATGCAGTTATATTTTTTACTGGAAAGCTTATTCAACATTAGAAGCACGAAGGAGACACAGTTTCCTTGCCATTTAACATGTCTGTCACAGCCTATGGAAGCTGAGGTCAGAAATGTGCAGTGCAGGTTGTACCAGGTGCAGGGTGATGATGTAAGGATGAGGAATTTCACGGGTTTTGCTTGAAGAAGTTTTACAAATTCACTAATGCTGCACATGCTCACCCAAACAGCTGCTAAACAGTCATATCCATCCAACCAAAGATGGCATCTATACAACAGGGTTAAAAAGCTCCTGTTTGTGTAAACCAGAAGTTTTAATCTTACGGTCTGTGGATTCCCGGCAGGAAATCAGCAGGATTTATTGAAGATCCACAGCACGTAACTAAGAGCAGCAAACCCTATCTCAGTAGATTTAAACTTGCAACACAAGAAAGCAAATTCCACCTTAAAAACATCAGTTGTCCTCCAGTGGAAAAAGTCCATAAGTCACTCATATCAAGCAAGACTCATTAACTGGATCACAGTTCTTCAAATAGAACATTACATTTTATCCACTGGTATTATGACACTAAGCTGTATGCAGATGATACGCCAGAATTTGTCTATAAAACAGTCCTGATTCTTTGGCAATATGTACTGAACATTTCAAACCACATCGACTATATTCCAGCCTCTATTACTGCTATTGAAGCATACATGTAAGCTGAAGAACTGAATGTACAATATAGCTATCACAGCATATTTGTTGGGAAAAAATGTTACAGAAATTAAATAAGATCAATAATATTTTGTTAAGCTCTGGGTAAAGCTGCAACTGACATCTTGATCTTGAAAAAAATTGTTGCAGTTGTTTGAGTTAATTAATTTTATTTCTCAGCTTAATTTTTCATCTCCAAATCCCTGACCTAAGTGAAAATTTCTACACTCTGAACTTCTTTAATGATTGCTTTCAGCATTCTTCCAAGGGCCAGTTTTTTGCCCCTAGGAGCGCAGTTTGTTGAATGATCACATTTTTATTTTACAGTGCTATTGAACGCCAAGCCTGTTGGTAGAGGATGTATCAAGAAAGTCAGGGCTGGCTTCCCTTCTCAGTTGTTAACAGACATAGCAAGAGGTCAATTTGCAGACCCAAGTTCACCCTAGAGAACACCACCAAAGCTTATAGCTTCTGCAAAACTGTTCTAAGGCCACTTTATAACGAAGGCAGCTCCTTTATTTCTTCAGTTTTTGAGTACTTTTAAATTCACATCTTCAGATATTGTACAATTTTTGGAAGTCTCTGATTTAAAGTTCTGTAATACTGAAGCAAACTGAATGGGAGAACTTAAAAAAAGAAAAGAAAAAGAAAAAGAAAAACCAGAGGTATTACATGAGTTTATTAAAGTGATTCATAGTAACGGTTTCTTTTATTGAGGACTGAGCAAACAGCCCAAAAAGACCTCAGGGAATACACACAGGAGATGACATTCTGCTCAAGAAGTAAAGTCTGAGACTTTGACATTTTCTTGTAATTAAGATTTCATGGAGCTGTTTGAGTCAGGGATACCAGACTTTGCATGCTGGCCCAGCTCCAACTTTTGTAAATTTTCCCTGACAGCTTAAATTCCCCTTTGACTTTGAAATATGTTCTTGTTAAAAAAAAAAAAAAAATCTTTGTGAGAAATCCCTGCTACGTTTTCTTTCATTACTGCCTCTGCTATTTTGTGGAGATTCAGACCTCTGTACCTTGACTTCAAGATCAAAACTAAGTGTTATTGCCCTACACCCCTCTGTGCTGCAAAGGCCATAGCATCAGTCGATGTACAACTTGCACTGGTTTCTCATAAAGGATGGCCTACAGAGTGCCAATGAAAGGAAAAGCCGCTCTTGGTCACAACCAGAAGATTTCAGTTAAAGCAATGGGTTACATTTATCCCTAATCGCTCAGCCCACGGAAGCAAGAGTCCAAATTGCAGGTGACAAAAGCCATAAGGAAAACAAAGCTTCTGAAAATTATTTCACAAAGTAGGAAGTCATAAGAAGGACTTGAGAAGACGTACTCCAAAACAGAGGGAGAGAAGATCATACTTAATTCAGTCCCTGTACACAGTCCTTCCAGTAAGTTTGTAGGGAAGCAAACAGGCTCTCAATGAATGTTAACACATGAACTCAAATTACAAGTCACAGTTAAGTAATGTAACATAAACAGGCTGGTAATAGGCTATGAACTGCAAATACAGTAATTCCTATTACCATTTTCAGATCTACATATCCTCCATGCACTCCTCACATAGCATATGTGACAAAAATGGGCAGACAACCCAAACCTCTTTCAGCTCCTTCCTTCCATACTTTAATTTGTGAACGACACCTCTTCTCACTGTGATTTTCAGTCTTTAGGAGCTCTTGAAAATATTGCTACAGTACATTGATTTCTAAAATATTTCAGATCATATGCATTGTAAAATGGTATTCATACAAAATATGAGTCATAACAAGTAGACAGAAAGTATGGTCATATGTAGCACTGGAGCTGGAAACAAGACGATAGCTTAATAGGCTGCTCTGTGTTACAGTTATGGTAGTGTCAGAATGCTCTGGGCAAAGCAATTTGACCAAAGGAAGGGAACTCCAGAAGAACTGCACTACATGTAGCAGGGGTCCACCCAACCCTCCCAGCAGCCAGGGAAGCACATATGCACTCACAGAGGCAGTGTTTGGAACTCACAGCTCACGTGTCTCTCTGTATAAGTCACGCATCATTTTTAAAGTGTCCTCACTGACTAAGTATTTTCTTGAATGTATATAGTTATAAAGAAAAATTCTTAAATAAATAATTATTTTTAATGTTACTTCTTGAATACTGAATTTAGAGATGTCTGGTGGTAGGGACATACCCACTTGTTCCCCTTGAAGTGCCAGTCTGCTTCTGTTGCAGTTTGACGCTTTGGTTGGTGACCAAAGCTTCAGACTTCTGTTTGCTTCATCCACAGTTTGCACCTCAGCTCTTCACTTTTTACCCTCACTTATTGCCCTGTACCAGTAACTTCAAAGAATGTCTCTCTGAGACATCCAGCACTGAAGTAATCTTGAGATTTCTCGCAAGTGGCATTTCTTGGAGTGTCACTCCCTACCTGGGATAAACGTGTCACATAGCCCCATCTCTGTACTCAAACTGCAACATCAAACGAAGATCACAACATGCAGAATTTTAACAGCCCACATCCCTGTAGCTGGAATCTGGAGGCAAGAAGGGAAGGCTCTCATGGAGAGTATGGCAGCTAAGCCAGAACTATTGCAATAACAATTTTATTCCTATTGCTGAAAGATGAAGGATT
This sequence comes from Bambusicola thoracicus, assembly GCA_002909625.1. Taxonomy (NCBI): domain Eukaryota; kingdom Metazoa; phylum Chordata; class Aves; order Galliformes; family Phasianidae; genus Bambusicola; species Bambusicola thoracicus. Next base: position 15,097 of record PPHD01000293.1, on the reverse strand, counting down.
CTGGACATTTTTTGTCTCAGAGAATGCAAGAGCTAAATCAGAGTGCCAAGAAACCTGTCAGTATAGCTGACCTAAACCATCTTTGCAGAGCAAGTCTGTCTCTTCACATCTCCCTGTGTTGGCAGTGAGTGCAAAGAAGTTTTCACGTTTTTATCACCAAGAGCTGCAATGTGGGAAAACACAAGGAACACTGCTCAAGATATCTCTATGGGCTGCCAAAACTGAAAAGGGCAATGCTGTTGTCTGTCATTGGATTTCTAGTATCACCCTCGTTTAATCATTTTTTGGGTGGTAACAAAAACAGAACACCTGAGAGAATTAATTACCTACTGGTACATTCAGTTGTTCTGGGTGTGCTGCCCATGCGATTTCATGTCCTCTTCTGACTCCACAAGCTGGACACAGTGCCATCCATCCCACTCCTACACATTAACACAGGAGACTTTTTGCATATCTGAAGAGAGTTTCACTCAGGGACTTTGTCTCCAGAAGCTATTGTCCTCTGTAGCCTTATACAGCTAAGAAGTTTTTTCAACTGTAATACCATTGAAAGGTACAGCCTTCCTCACTCATCAGTTTGTTTGCCTCTGTTTCTGCGCTCTGCCGCACAAACGAGAATAAGAGAATATTTCTGTGACACTCAGCAGCAGAACTAATACAGTGATGGGTAACTTGAAGAATGCTGGTGTGCTCCTGTTAATCTGACTCATAAACATACTTACAAATGATCAATCACACAGTGAATTAGAGGCATGTGCAACTGGGTTTCTTAATTAATGTTGGCACCTGCAGCAAACAGCTCCCACACTGTGTATTCCTCATTCCCTTCAGTGTAACCTTACAGCCCTTTGGCCTTCATAAAACAGAAGTCACCACGATGTGATCTCTATGAGCAACAAAGCAAGCTAGCTTGCAGCATCAGGAGTTAAAATCAAATCTTCCAGACCACAGCATAAGCAGAGCTCACATCAGCCATGCAGCCAGCTTACCAGCGTGTCTCTTTGATTACAACTGTTTTATTTCAGAAAATAGCCAATAAATATAGGAGTCCACCTCTCCTGGCAAAGTAATAGTAATAAAAATAAAAATCGATACTCAAACATGAAACTGAAATAAATGTACCTGTTTCATCATTACTCAGAAACAGAAAAATGAATCAAAGGTTTGTTAAATTAAAATTTAATCTGATTTCATTTTCTTATATGAAATAGCATGGCTGTTGGCTATGTTCAACATAATTCAATACATTAATTATTAATTCAATAAACTCAGAATAACGGTCTCCAAATGGGTCAGTAATTTAGCAACTCAATTTGAGCAAAAATTAAGCAAAACAATAAAACGCCATAGTTTAGAACAAAAGATGCTCGTGCACTGAAGTGAGCTGTGCTTGCAGGGCTGTGCCAGACACTGCATTCTGAAAGGCATCATTATAGCATGACGCAGGCTGCTCACCTGCCAGAGAGCAATCCACCAGGAGGAAGCTTTGGGAAACAATCAGTCATCATAAATAGACACGACCGCTAATTACATGTTTTTTCTGTTGCACACTCCAGGACCTATGGATCGCGGCTGCTGCCTTGGAGCAGGTTGCAGTACGCCACAGCACATACCAGTGTTGCAAGTCAAAGCAACTGTCTCCAGAAAATAGGGCTGTTTATACTACTTTCCTTTTCTTTCTGAATATTTATAAGCATGCCACTAGCATACTGTAGTGTGAATGAATGATCTGTACTCCATATCGATCTTAGGGAACTCAGCAAAGGCTTCCTTTAATCTATAATTAAAAATTAAAACCTTTAGGGGAGTTATTCATCTGACAGCCATTTCTCTTCCTGCTGCCCTCTGCCAGTAATTAATTTCTAGCACTTTCCATTTTTATAAGGACTTGCTTTATTATGATTTTCTTCAAATCTGTTGCCACAAAACACCAGAGGTTCATGTGCCAACTTCAATTTTAAGAAATCCTGCACAGTGATACTAAGAATGTATTTCAAGTGTTTATTATTACTGAGATATATTCTCTAAAAATTTATACTATTCATCCATCTGTTTGTAAAATCTATTAATCTATCCAAGCTACAGTTTGCAGAACGAAGAATATAGATTTCACTGTCCTGAATTCCCTGCCTGTCTTTAACCAGTAAACTCAATCCACTGATTGCTAATTAGGATTAGTAGCACAAAGAGACACTCAGTTATCAGTCAGAGAGATGGGCTGATCGAGTCCCCGTGTGCTTTGTGCAGTATTCCTTCTGTGCTGCCCCAGGTGGGACTGCTGCTGACCTTCGTATTAACCACAACACCCAAAGAGCTCAGAGCCCTTCACTAGGGCTGAGCACAGTGTCCCCTGTTCCCATCTGGGTCAGGCACTCCCATGATGGGCCAAAGACCTGTTTTAAAGGAACCAGTGTTTCTCTAGATTCACACCAAACCTTTTACATTAGGCTCCTTAATACACAGAAACACCATCAGCAAAATGCCTCAGTAATGTCAAACAAGCAAGGTACTGAACTTCCTCGCTGCCTAAAAATTATTTGACTTTCATCTCTGCTTGTCAAATCATTCATTTACAATAAAGAAATAAAGAAATCTGGCACTTGATACTTTCCTCATTAGAATGGGATCTCAGCAGGAAAACGAGGTCAGCACAGCTCTGCAGCAGAGAGGCCCTGTGATGAGGGCAGTGGCGTGCAGTGTCTAATGCTGCAGGTCTTGCTGGAAGGAAACACTACAAAGCAGCTGCCAGCTTTCCCCAAACCTTCATTGATACTAAACAGTAAGACTTCAAAATTAGTAGTAAAGATAGGATTCAAACAACCTCCTGCTGTGATACACAGCTTCTCCAAAAGCTTCTCTATCACTGGTCTGCAATTTACTATAGGAGACAAAAAAAGGTTTCAGTTAAACAGCCAGGGAAACACAAAGAATCAGAGCTGATGCGAGAAATCACTGTGTGCCACTGCACTTCAGAGAGCATTTAGAAATTTCAGCTCACACTACTTTTTTTTTATTTATTTTTTGTCAGTACAGATAAAGAAACATTAAAGAGTTTAGATTTTAGCCAGATTTAGAGTGTCAAACCCCGAAGCTAAAATGTTCAATCTCATCAATATTCTTCGTGCTTTTATAACATTTATTCAAACGCAAAGCAAAGCTAAGGGCTCTAATAAGCACTCAAACATGAGAAAGTAGTATTCAGAAAAAGTTGTTGGCATACCTTCTCATACCACGCTAAGAGGTTAAGTATATTTCCATGAGTAGCATAATTAAAACAATAATCAAAATTATTCTAATATGAAGCAGGTAATCCCTCTGGTCTTAACCAGAACAAAACAAAACGAAACAAGAGAGGTAAAACTGAAGTACTTAGTGAACCTTGGTGCCAGCATTTACCCAGTGCTTACTGGGCTTATCAGCTCTGATTTAAAACTACACAGCTGTGGAGATAACTACCTTGAAGAACATTCAGATTTCTCCTGAAACTGAATGAGAACATGAAAATAAAACAACCAAGCAATCCTAGCACAAACCCAAATCCTGTGACGCTGACAATGCCCTAAGGAGCACAGCCATAGCTTGAACAGAATCATGTCAATTCTGCAAAGATAGTGCCTCTTAGTTTCACTTCGTGCCCATGCATATTTATCAGCGTGAACCATGAGCCCAAGAAGGAAATGAAGGATCTACAGCGAGGGAAGCAAACATGCAAACTGGGCTTACTTACTGTACGTAGAATAAGAGAAATACGGGAGAATGTTCCTGTAATCCAGCAGCTTTTGTGTTCATTGACAATGCCAACCTTTAGATGTATTTGGCTTCCAAGAAATGAAATTGTTTATGCCAAAGTTATATTGAAATATAAATTGTGCACTGTGCTATGTTTTACTTTTCTGGACTGCTGTCTCGATCCTTGCTCTAGCAGATAGCAGTACAGCCATGGAACACAGAGCCCCCGCTATCCAGCACACTTTCTTGTACACGCTGACACAATTAGAGTGATGTCAGTGCCATTTTGGTTGTTGGGTGCTTTTACTGGAGGCTGCTTTTCTTCTTTATCATTCTTCTTTCAAGAGCAAATTTCTTAATTTCTGTATGTACTGGGATATATTCTTCACCACTGGCTGCCATGTGTTACAAGACATGAACTAGACTGTATGTCAAGGTGGAACTGCTTCCACTGCCTCAAAGCCAAAAGGCACCAAAGGTTTCCACGCTGCAAAGCCAGGTTTCATTAAAATGAAACACGTGGAAAGCAAGACCAAGGTAACCTTTTAAAGCAAGAAAACATAGATCTGCTGGGATGGACAGATTAAAATTAAATGACCAGAGAATAAATCTTTTTCTCTTCCTACTGTGCCCTTGAACGGTGTTTCTTTCCCAAGCTCAGCACTTTTCAGCTCTTCCTGCTTTACAGAAAACTCCTCAGGCCCATAAGCAGCCCCAGTAGAGGTGTCCTTTCTCTCAGCCAAGGTACTGCCTTTGGAACGCTCTCCTGCTGCAGGTTTCAATGGGCCACGACCGTCTCAAGAGCTGCTCGCATGACTACAGCTCATGGCCCTGCTCTCCTTGAAGCTCAGGGCCATGGAGCAACCAATAGGCAGAATTTACACCACCAGTCAGCTGCTGCCTGGGCAGAACAAATGCCACAGCTGGAACACAGCTCTGTCATCTCCTACAGCACACAAAATTACTTCTGGCTCTCCCATGCTTTGTGAACCAACATATTACCAGATCACCCAGTGAGGAAATGCTCCCTCCCCACTAACATACCACTACAAGTGCTACTCTGTCTATATCTCTCCCAACTGCAGCGCAGGGAAGAGGCCAGACCTGCACAGCCACATGAAAACATACCACATTAAAAAAGTAGGAGCACAACACATATTCCTGTATAGACCACATAGAAATTAACATAAGCTTCATAGGGGACATTACTGCTTGGAAAACTATACAGCCCCTAATCCCAGCTACAGTAAGCAGCATTCTATTCTGACCAAGTTATGTTTATTCATGACAAATGCAAACACTGTCCTAGCACTGCATCCAGCACTGCTTCATTCCACTGCACCTAGCAGTGCAGCTCTTAGGAAGGAACAACCGTAAAACTCTAGAGGATAGTATGTGTGTTGATCTTGTGGATGGCAGGAGACTATATCTCTGTGTTTTTATTCTTCTTCAAGAGAACTCCTAATTTCTGTTTCTTCAATGTCACTTCATATGATTCAAAGATCCTTGATACCAAGGGGGTGTGAAGTTCGCGGTTTTATTTTCTGTTGTTTCTCTGTTTTGTATTAGCTACTGGTGTGGAAACGTTGGGCATTGGATATTTTTGATCCCTTAGAAGAGAATCAATCTGTTAATAAAGAAAAAAGCCAGAACAGACTTGGCTACTGACATCGCTGTTCATTTGACTTCTCCTACTATTCTGCTGCAATAGTGTTTTTTTTAACACCAAGTATTGCCCAAGGTTTTCTATTTCACTGCTGAAGTTAGAAGATTTCATTTTCTATTAATTCAGGCAAATGGGGGTTGCACCATCAACAAAAGTAAATCACTGGAGAGAAAATCTGTAGTGTTAAGACATGACCAACCTATCAACTAGACTTCAAATGGATGGGAACAGAATACCTTCTCTTAGAGGTAAGGCTTGAAAAACTATAAACTTCAGAGTTTCATCTCACATCAAATCTCAGCCTCCTCATGTCCTCCAAAATGTAACCTGACCCAAATATGTGCCTTGGATAAGCAGCACACATGAGCTGTGCATGGGCAGTAGACCCAGTGTTTCTGTTACAGACTGCATCTGCTCACTGAACCCATGGGGATGAGCAACCCACCTTGGCACCACCATAGTTTATATGGCTCCCCTGATGCTGGAGCACAAGTTGTTGAGAAATGAGCAGAGGAGATTTTCCTTACGTTATTGCCTTCTCCTGTCTATCCAAGCAAAGTTTTCAAATCTTACATTTCTACCTGATGTTCTGCAGCTATTCATTAGCAGTCAGTACCAAATAAGTTAGAAAGCATTGAAAATTACTTTCATCAGGTTAACAACCCAAATTTCAAACAGCAAACTGGGAAACAGACTGGGATTAAGCAAACCACGACCAAAACAAACAAACAAACAAAAAACTGCAAGATTTGTGGACATTAATATATTGTATATTGCCAATAAGCTTTTTCACATGAATATGTAAAGCTCTCCTTAAATGAGGGGGGAAAGGCAATCAGCAACAAAAGCAATAAGGAGATTAGTCATATTCAGTCATCATGCTTGCATTGTTTTTTCCCCTGGATTCAAAGTGAAGTTGATTTTAAATTCTGTTCATCTGACTGCATTAAGGGCTACCAACAGAACAATTGATTTCTGTCACACACATTCCCTTTTGGTAGGCCCTCTGAAGAGTGCAGAGGAAGGAATTATAACCAATGTCAACAATACTGGAAATGGTTTTAATACTTCAGAGGTGACAGGGACATAATTGAAATTCTATGCTCAAACAGCAAGGCATAGGAAGCAAGAGGGCTGTTACAATGAGATCTGCCCTAAATAAATAAATAGGTAGATAGGTAAACAAAGGCAACTTCTGCTGGGGAAAGAAGAAAAAAAAAAGGATATGAGTAGCTACAGGGCAGGAGGTGCTTCATTAATGCTAGCAGCAGTAGCATTACAGGTAACAGTAGATACCACTCATCCTGGGTACTTGCAAGATAGAAGCAAGATGAGCATTTTGAGGGGCTTATCAATTACATGCTAAAATGGAGTAATGTTACATTGAAGCATGATTTAATTTTTTTTTTATTTAATTTTTCCACTCAGTTCAAGCATTTACTGATTTAGATGTTGTAGTTTAACTAAGAGCTAGAGAATACTTCTGGATTTCATAGTTGTTTTTTTGACTACACTTGTTTCCTGGGGCAGACTCCCAGGATCCTGGAGAAGGTACCAGGAGTGTCAGAGATACTGCCCTGTCCCACCAAAGCAGCATGCCTGGTCTGCAGCCCCTGTTCTGGGCCTGCACTCCCATTTAAGTAACATGGGAAGGGAGGGGATGAATCCAATCTGGCAGACAGGGTGCTCTTTATTCAAAGGTGGCACTGTTCCTCAACTGAAATAGATAGAAATTTTCAATCCAAAATGCCAAAACAGCAAAACCCTGCAAGGACAAGCCAGTTCAGGGGAAACTTCCTGACAAGTTTTCTGGCTTCCTGCCTGCCTTCCTGCTTCCTTGCTGTCCCAGCTCTTCTGTGCATTTCCAGCCAAAAAAGTGGCAGCCTGGGAGAGCCACCTGAGCTGAGGCTCCCAGGGGATCATGTGGAGGCTGCAAAAAAGGCACATGCTGGAGGTCCCCACCCCTTTCATTGTTATTAATTTAGTAGAAACATGCCTTCAGAAGAGCTAACTAAGAACAAGCTGAATATTTAGGGGACTTCGATAATGCTCATGTTTCCCATCACTTTACATAACATTAAAACCAAGAGCTCCAGTGTAAGCAGCCAAGGGAATGATTCCTATCAAGAATATCATTCATGTCCTCACGAGACATGTCTGCAATTAGAAGGCTTGTTTACGGCTTAATTAGCTAATGTCAGGACTTTATTAACCCCTGTCAAAAACAACCAGAGAAAATTGAAGGTGCTGATGTTTTGTTCAGTGCTTTGTAAGTATTTTCTTTCATGGAAAAGAGAGTTTTTTCCAGTAAGATGACAGGGAGAAGCACAGCTATGTGAAGGGGAGATGAGAGGAGAGGAAAAGAGAGGAGGGGAGAGGAGAGAAATTTCATTCAGAGAGATAAATCAGTGCTTTTCCTCCATAAATGAAGATGCTTCATAATTGTCACAAGACCCGGTCATGGTTTATACAAAGTGTATATTAATTTCAGTCCAAGTTTAGTAAGATGTGGCTAAGCCATAGAAAATTAAGAATCTTCCTGTGCTTCATATCATAGCAGGGAATCTGGAGGCAATACAATCAAGAGGGACCGTGGTAGCTTATGGAACTAGCACCCATTTTGGTAGGGGGGGGGGGGGGGGGGGGGG
>PPHD01000292.1:48123-77173 GCA_002909625.1 Bambusicola thoracicus | reverse complement strand
GTCTTCTCTTCTCCAGGCTGAATAAGCCCAGCTCCCTCAGCCTGTCCTCATAGGAGAGGTGCTCCAGTCCCCTGATCATTAAAAGGGCAAACCTCTCAACTGTTCAAAGCTTACTTGTACTGCATCATGCCATATCCCGCAAAATTCAGTACCATAATTTCAGGTTAATTATGTATATAATTACAGAAATATATATGATCACATTAAATACAAGTATTCAATTGAATAATTCTATCTAAGAGAAGCAATTTAATGAAATTAGAGTAGTTAACAGACGTGACAGGAATGCCTCAGAAAGTAACTAGAGAGATAGCTAAAGAAACACCTTTTACAAGTCACCTCAGTTTTCAAAGTCTGTATCAACAGATGGATTTTTGTCTATAGACAACTTCATAGTGTTAAGGTACATCTTACACTTAAAGAACAGTATTGATAAATATTTAAATTTAACAGTTATTAACTGGTCAGTGGAGGGAGGCAATCAACAATTCAGAATCACAACATCAAGAAAAACCTATTTTGCTTACAAAATAGCCCCAAGCAAATGTTCACATACCTTCACAAAACTCATGCGGAGAGTGCACATCTTGGTAAGCTCATACACCGTCTCAAAGCCATGGTTCACTGACTGTGCTAAAAGTTGAGCGAACTCCTGATTATTGAAAATCTTCAAACTGCAGCCACTGGGAATTTTGCACACTGTGGTTGGATGGAAACCATGGTGGTAGTTGCAGTTTCGACTTTGAACAAAAATACTGCTGTCGCTGAGGCATTCAGCATACACTTCTCCACCAACATAATAGAGATGAACACCTGGGAAAAGAATGTTGTCATGAGGAGGTCAGATTAATTCACACTGAGCATCTGTTTTTCATGGTCTGTTTCCATATGTTTCTTCAAAAAGAGATGAACATTAATAGTGCATCAGACCATCTTCTGCCTGTCTTAAAACTCTATTTTTATTTTTCTATTTCACCAGTAGATTTAAAGGATGGTTATGTATGTATGTACGTATGCCTAAGTAAGGAGAAAAATCAGTAATTGCTGCATTTTAACATGCTGTATATTCAACAACAACAAACCAGCAAGTACTGCAGTAGTTTTGATGCTGTGCATTGGATGGATTGTTCAGCTAAATTTTATTTCACTGTATTTACACAAAGCAATAATTGGGAATGCATGAGGAGAGAGTAGAATCCCTACTATATAGATTGCAAATACTAAAACAGCCCTAAGCTGGATGATATGCAGAAGTCCTGACTGCTATTTTGTTAAGTTCAATGAGTTTGTTTTCAACACACTTAAATGCTTTTGCTCTAGAAGACTAAAAAAAATAATAATAAAAAATATGTGTAGATGCATCTCTTAAGTGAGGGGACATACCTACCGACTTGACAGTCCTCACCCCTCCTATTTCTCACTCCCTCACCCACCACTGACGGCAGAAAGCCCCAAAAAAGCACCCTAGGGAACCTCTGAAGATGCGCTGTCAGGATGATTCAATTCAGAAAGCTTTGAGAAAGCAAGAAAATTTTCCTTTAGTGTTTAGAAATTGATTATTTGCCACTTAAACTTTTCACCTTCCACAATGCAACAAGCCAAAGAAGCAGACACACAATTTAAATACTGAAGTCAGAAAGCCTCAACTGTGCTCTGTCACGTGAGATGTGTGTACGTGTACAGGAACACATAGCGCCATCTGATCATCAAAACTATTTATGGCTGCCTTCAAGTACAGGATTTATTACTTCTCCTCAAAGACTAACAGTTCTACGTCATCATTAACTGTATACATTTACTTGTTCAACAGCTTCCTTGTCTCTTCCGTTCTACTTGGTATATACACGGTTAAGTGCTTCAGCAGAACTCTGCTTGCAGCTGGGTTACTTTTAAAAGGAAAATGAATGAGGTGTTAAATAAATATCCTCATACTTGGTAAGATGGATGGGGAGGAAAAGAAGGAAGAAGTGTTAGGACTTGAGCTGCATAGCACAGGTGTGGTGTACTGCTGAGAGCTGCACACATTCTCATGTAGAGAAGGGTTTTCCAGACTAAGGGCTAAAATTTGATGACTGAATAGTTCCCTTCAATTTCAATTCTTTTCTCCTCAAAGAAGGGGGAAGATAATCAAATGGCATTTATCACATTCTCACTACTTGGGCATGCTCAGCCCCCAGCTGTCTCAGAAAATTTAGTTTATTAATAACATAAGCTCCTAAGAAAGGTGTCTGGCAGGAATAATCCACTGCAGGGGTAACATCAGATTCCCATGTAATCAGTGTTACAGGCAAGTCCTCAAAAGAGAGGACAGCATTAAGTGAGACATAAAACTGAAGCTCTTCTCTTCCACTGGACACTGCAATGGTTGTTGAAGAGAAACACAAAATTCCCACTGAATCACCACTCTCCTTAAAAATGCACTTGAAAAAAAACCTGTTTTAGTAGGCTGTCCCTCTAAATACATCTTAGCACAGCTCATTTATGTCAGAACTAGAAGGCAGACAAGATTCTGTGCCGAGAACTATCATTTGGATTTCCACATTACCAATAATCAAGACATTTCATTTAAAAAAGCCTTAAGCTCTTGCACTAATTAAGATTCTGATAGGCTTTAGGCAATAAAAATGACTAGGGAAAAAATCTTCCTGCAGTTATGCAGCTGATAAGAAAAATACCGGACTCATAAGACATAGCCAGAAAACTATGTATTTATTAACATTCTAAATAAGCATTTATCTCACATACTGGGAAGAGCAGCCTGCTTTTGACGCAAGTGGCTCAGGCTATCACCCCTAGGAGAAAAAGTCCCAAAGAAATCCCCCAAAAAAGAATGCAAAGATTGAAAAGTCACCTTTTCCAATGTGCCTCCTTGTGTTCTCAATGGTGGAATTCCGATTAACATTGGAGAGCAGCCCCAGGCAAAATCTGTTTTTGTTGTTTGAAGGATCAGTGAAGCCATCCACCAGGATGCTGGTGGAAGAGGCATGGAAGGCCTCCCCAACACGATTATTCAGCTCATAATAAACAATGGAGCACCAATGCTTCGGCTCTTCATAAGCAACAGCCTGAACATCTACAAAGCAACCAAGCAAATTTACAGTCTGGCAGTGCTGGAATACAGACCTAAGATCAAAAGATTCGTAAACTTGCAGATTTTGGCAGAAGATCAGTAAAAGATGACCTGGATAATCAACTGCAGTTAAATGAAGGGTCTTCTGTCCTCAGATACTTTTGAACTTTTCATTGCAGCAGACACACAATAGAGTAATTTCACCTTAACTTTACTTGCACAAAACCCAAAGCAGAAAATACTGGCAATAGTAAAGCACAAGAAGCTCCCAAGCAGAGAGCAAGCAGTGCCCCAGTAACCCTGCCACACATTCTACAACACACTACGGCACAGGCCCAGACAGCGGAGAAACACCACAATTGTAGAGCTCAACTTTCTTTCCAACCTAGTAAGTTAAATCATATTTCAGTATCATTTTGCTCCTTTTCTTTCTTTTTTTTTTTTTTTTGGTCATTTATTTTACAAAATTAAAAGTAACCATTACTCTTACTGTGAAGCTCTATAGCAACAAGGAGAAACAGCACCATGCAACTTCAGGAGAGACCATTGTAACGTTAGGTACCAGCAAGTACAGAGCTACCTTAAAAACAGAGTCAGCAGATCAGTTATTTGGTGTTTGGGGCTTGCATTAACCTTTCTTCAAGAAGTAAAAGAGGTTGATATCTGTCTGCAGAACATGCAAACTACCTGGGATCCAAGGTCGATCAAGGCCATAACACACAATCCTAACAACTGTGCTGGACCACAGAATAGATGCAACAAAGGCAGATATTATTTAATGTGAGCCTTTTATTCATCAAATGCTAGCCAGTACAAATCCTGCAACTGTTCACCAACAGAAGAATTACTTGCTGAGTAATAGCAAGGATTTCTCAGGACTTGGTTTTCTAGACTATGGTAGCAACAAACGCCTCAGCAGCTCCTAACCAAAGCTGGGAATCACACAGAATGCCAGCAGGACATCCATGGTTCACAACTTCTATCTATCAGACTCCAGGAACACATGAAAGCCTTGAGCTAACACCTGTGACTCCGCACTGGGAAAAATTTCTTCAAGATACAGAAGGTCTTTACTAAAAGCAGTTTCTCATTGGGTGTCCAACAGCACAGGCTTCTTCAGAGGTCTCCACCCAATATGTATTCTTTCAAGTGTCAAATACAGCTACAAATTATTAAATTGTCTCCAAATAAAAGGAGGTTAGCAAAGGGATGTGGTTGCTTTATGTGGTTTCTCTCAAATTAAAGAGACTATTTCTCTGCTCAGTCTAGCACAGTTGGACCTGCTGCTGAGATAACAGCTCAGCAGATTAAAGCTCTAACTACAGGCCAAAGTGCTACATGAAATTCCTACTCCCAAGCCCAAGTCTTCACCGAAGTCAGCCAATGAAGCCCAGTGTTTGTATTTTCCTTTCTTCACATATCGTGGTTTTTCTGATGTACAAAAACAAAACTAAAATCCCCTCAATCTCCCAGATACAAAAGGTAACAAACAGTAGAAAGTAGGACAACGCATCCTACTTTATTGTGTAAACCTTGAGTATAATGTCTACATCTGATTAATACCTTGCTTAAAACAGTGCTAAAAAGGAGCTAGTCTTTCCTGATACCCTAGCATGTCCTATCCTCTCACACCATTGTTAAAAAATTAAAAACCATTCATTAGTTATTAGTAAGAGATTACTACACTTTAAACTCACATGAAGATGCCAGCAATTATCAAAGCTGCAGCTTTACCCCAGTTCTCAAAAGTCAGGAAGAAATCTTGCCAGCTGGCCATTCTTCCAGAATGAATCATATCTCTCTCACACAGATTTCATACTAACTTCCTTACATTTGCTTTAAGTCATGCAGAGCAGGTGTGCTTAGTCTCTCTATTCCCAGCATGGGCCAACAATGGAAATTACCCAACCTCATTGACAGGATGCAGCTTGTTAAGTCAAAGCTCTTAAGACTAACAAATCACCATGAAAAACATGCTACTAAAAGCTTGCAACAAAAATGTTGCAGAACGTTTACACTAAAAACTGTTCTTTTTCGATCTGTGGCAGATTTTTTTTTAAATGTAGTGAAATTACAGTTTGTGTACGGAGAGAGACTGTGTGTGTGTAAATGCACACATACAAACAGCACACAGAGTGGCATATGAAAGTAAGGGTTCTGACCTGGTTCTGCTTTATTTATTTATTAACTTTATTAACTGAAGAGGCAGAGGTGAGAATCCCCTGTCCTTAACTACCAAGAGGGAGAAACACTAACAGACAGTATTTTTTATTTAGAATGGCTGAGTATTAAGGGAATGGTTTGTATTTTTCTTCTTGCTTTTTATTAACTCGTGTAATAGCAGAATTATCTACACATGGATTTTTAGGAGGTATAAACATGCAAAAGTTTGCAGTGAGGCATAAACACTGATAAATGTTCTCTGGGCCTTCAGCAGCAGCGAGGACTGTACACACAGTGTATGGGATCAGAGAATACTGGAAATGCTACACAGATGGGGTTTATCACATGCAAAATTCATTCCACACAGAGTAAATAGGTTACCAGGGAAGCTATCCAAATTGTTTAAAGAGTGCAAATATACTTCCTGAAACCAGACATTAAGCTTAGCAACAAAACAAGCACAAAAATCAAACAATAGTTAAATTGTTCGTACGCTTGTGATCTTCATAATCATTCTGGCACAGCACTGAGCTCGCTGCTCTTTCTTGGCACGGTCAGTAACTGTGTAAGACTGTTTGTTCTCTAAAGGGGCTATTTCTCACAACGTGATAAACGCACTAAATCCTTTACCCAGCAGCTTAGCTGACTGAAAAGGCTTTAAAAAATGTGTTAAAAAGATTTCTACATCATAGTAGATAAAGCAGTAGGTTATATTTTTTATTAAATACAGACTTCAGAGTCTGTAGCGCTGTCATCTCAGCAGACAGCTTTGAATTTTGAAACACATGCTGTCATTGCAGGACTCGACAATGGAACAAAGAGGGCTGGTACAACAGAAAAAACATTTCTTTAAAAGCTCTTATCACCAGGAGAAATGTTAACTGCATAAAGCAGAGTATATACCTCAGGGACTTCAAGGTAAGCACTGAATTTAGAACCAAAACACAGCGAGAATAGGAAGTCTTATTATATGTACTGACATATGACACGTATTGCCTTGGAAAAACATCCGTGGGTATTTACATAATGAGAGTATTAGCACCCATTCTCTGACCAAGTCCTCATTTAGAGACTACTTGACTGTATCTGCCATCCACAATTCAGTAAATGCTATACAGAGCCAACTGCACTGTTTCAGTTACAGAATCATTTAAGCTAGAAGAGAGCTCTAGTCCAACCATCCGCCTATCACCAGTATTGCCCACTAAATCACATTCCAAAGTACTGCATCTACACTTTCCTTAAACACTTCCAGGGATGGTGGCAGCAAATCAATGTGTAAGAGAAGGAGATTCCTTTCCCTGTACATGTCATTTCAGTATTGCGTGCAAAAATGTGCAGCACTGTACTAATTCTCTTTTCTGGACTTAACAGAATTTCCAGATAGAAATATATAAAATGATCTTGACCATGATGTGATAGGGCACCAGAAAGTAATAAAATCCATGTTGTGTTTTTTTTTAAACAAGTACTGTTCTTGTTCTAAATAACTGTTTACTTTAAAAATAATAAATCCAGAGAGAATTTTTATTTCATCTCTTACAGCAACAGGGGAGAGAAATTACATGGCTTTGTTTTTTTTTCTTTTCTACATCTAAAGATGCCCACAAACAATATGCATCCAATTTTAAAGTACCCAAGCAGTTCTGAAAGTACTTTACTCTTAAGAAGCAAAGCAGGAGATGAGAAGAAAACATTTTTACCTCCTCTGTGTATGTCAGGGTGGATTCCGGGTGCCATCATGTTGGTATCCATTGGCTGGGAGGTATCGTGTGTCATCTGATCTTCTGGAGGCAGGTAAGCAGGAGGAGGAGTATCAGCTAAATATAGAAGAGATAGATGAGTCCTTTCTTCTCTTTAAAGTATATACATACCCACATAAACAGCATTATCCTGGAAATGCTTCCAGCGTGACTCAGCTATAAATTTCCACTCACCAGAAATCTGAGAAAGCAATCATGGACCTTGATTCAGGAAAGCAAAAAAATTACTATGCGTACTAAGCACAAGTACAATAAAAACAAGTCCCTTCCCCCCCCCCCATCAAACCACAAAACAAAGCTTAGCTACATTGCCTGTCCACATCTTTTGCAGGTACAAAATTCCATAGACATCAGCACATATAGAGTTTCTTAGGAAAAGGCTTGAAGTACATATTGAATGCTGTAAACGTGAACAGAATTTGAAGCAGAAAGCCTTCAGTTCCAGCTTTTCTGTTTGCTTGATTCCTTCAGAGAAGCATGCAAACACTGCTGTAAGACCACTACATCTGCCACTACAACTACAAAGTACCAGCTCCATCTCCCTAGATGGGAAATAGTAGAAAGTACTGATGAACCCAAATTCTCCAGAAGTAGCTTTTGGGTCTGCAATTTATTTGCCGCCATCTCCTACTGGTTGCAATTGGCCAGCTCAGCACTGGACCACTAGCACAAAAACCACCCTAAGCACTACAACAGTACTCACTAACCCGCTGTCACCATGCTGTTTGAAGCGCCCTAGGCAGGTACTTGCACTGCTCTCCAGCTGCCTGCCTTGCTTCCTAAACAGCTTCCCAGCAGCTACAAGAAGCTGCCAATGGCACCACTTTCCAGGAAAGCAGAGTGCTCTCTCGGTCACAGCAGTCACAGAGGTACATGCAAAAGAGAAACCCCTGACGAATGCCTACAAGCTTTCGCTGCGAAAGCTGAGGTTAGATTGCCTCTGGTGAGCACTGCTGCTGCTCATCCCACATTTACTTCCATCACTGATTGCCAGCTAACACAGCAAGTAATCACAGGGGCCTCCAAAATCCTGAAAACCAATTTAACATCAGGAAAATGTAAGAAAACCATACCACTGATTTCTAAGCTGAGAGTTTTATGTCTAAAGCTGGCTGGTACATTGCTAATTCCCTTCCTTTTTGGAGGAGCAAGCAGCAGGGAAAAGACAAAAATGACAACAGGACTGCTTTAAAAGCTTAGCAGTCTGCAGCAGAGTTTAAAAGCTTTCTGTTTTAATAAGCCTTGGACATTCATGTGTATGCAAGTACAGTGCTGGAGATGCACAGATAGGGAAATAAGATTCTAAGGCCATAGGGAACAGATTAGTGAGTTTCTGGAAAATTTGAGATTTCTGGACAACTGTCTTGACCCTTTTTTTGTATTTTCCAATAATCAGTCTCCTCTTTACCTAACAGGGTAAGATGGACAGCTGTGCAAAACTAAGCATGAAGGACATCAGCATCTTGCCTTTCCCCTAAATCAGTTTCTTCACTGCAGCCTATAACTTGTCTGTATGGGGACACAGACAGAACAGACGTCTAAAGATCAAGCAAGCTTCCACAAGACAATGTTCAGGAAGACCTTCCTGTTAGAGAAGCCTTTGGAAGAGACCCAACCACGCTGGTCATATTTAAAACAAAACAGAATGCAGAAGCAAGACAGCCGTTTCTGCTGCAACTTTTCATATTTAAAAAACAAACAGCCAAAAAAACCCACCAAATACATCCACTCTTCTTCCTTCCCTCCTGTCTCTGCAAGTTCAGGCATCTTCACACAACTATCAGCAGTAGAAATCTCTAAATGTTAATTTCACATAATGGAAAGCACATTTTCACAAGCCCGCTGCTTTTGTTTACACATGCTCTCCTACAGCCCGTGAAGAAAACACACAAACAGAACATCCACAAGCATCTGTACAGAGTCCTCCTAACATTTAGGTCAAGAGATCCCTCATAAGCAGCTTCCATGGTATTTTAACAACTCTCTACGGAAATACAAAACTACAACAATGACAGCTTCACAGAATTTTCTACGAACAGTTCAGCAAAAAAAGGTTGCTCATTCTTTGAATTTAGGAATTAAGAAGTCTGAAGATTCGTTTTCAAAGCCTTAGTTGTTTATCAGTTGATATATATTTGGTTTTTGAGATTATATCAGTATGTGAAGAAATTTTACCAAGTAGCAGCAGCATGATCCCCTTGAGAAACATCCTTCTGTAGAACTATAGCTCTGTGCTGAATTTATGATTGTCTCTTTCCTAAGCAAGAATGATCCATAGCATTACTCTTCTTGCACATTAAGTTTTACACTTTATGGAATACACTGTCAAACCACCTCCCAAGAATATTCATGATTTGGAATCCCTCCCTCTGTCTCAGAAGATTTTACTTGTAACATTTGAACTGTGTTCAAGAGGAAACGTACTCAAAACCTCAATATTTTTACAAGAGACCAACCAATTACCAAGTCTTCATTACCTAACATTTACTACTAAACACAAGCGTTGGCTGATAATAAAGCGTTACTAAACAAAAATACAAAGATATCTGTTACATTCAACCACATTTCCACTTCTCACAAGTCACAGAAGTTGACCATACCTGGCATCTGAAAAGGGCTTCCTGGGTCTGAGCTGGCAGGAGAATGTGGGTAGGTGCTACTGCTGCTTCCAGGCGAGTTTGGATAGCTGCTGTTTGGCGAATGAGGGAATGGGTGACTGTTGGGTTGCTGAAAAGAGTCCGGGAAAGTAGCGTTGTGTGGCATGTGGGGCTCATTTTGTCCCAAGTTGCGGAACTGAGCCAAGAGGCTGTGCTGAGGGTTGTATTCGCTGTGCCTTGGAACCAGCACCGGAGGTAGAACTGCAATGGGAGAAAGCAGGACAAAGCAACAGCATTAGAGACTCAGTACTGAAGGACTAGGCCATACCTGGAAAAAACGTTCTTCATTCCCTACGGCATAATTTACATCTGCCTTAAAAACAAGGCAGTCAAATCCAGGAACATGTCTAAGCAAGAACTCTTTTCCTTATATCCAAGTTACTGTATAGCTTGAATTTATAGTGATAGTGCTAGCTACCTGGTTTGCCAGACTGGAGCTTGACTTTACAGAGGGCCAGGGAAGATCCAAGGATAAGCAGCAATTCAAAACTGCAGTTATTTTCCTGCCCCAAGAAATGCTGTGAAGTAGCCACAGCATGATTGTGACATGCACTTTGTTCTACTCTAGTTGTGATCTTCCTAATCATGTAATGGATTGTAACCTAAAACCTTGCTAATAAGGACAGATATATTTTTTTCTGAAGACAGTACTAATGCTGTACAGATCTTGAACTGAGCCTGGTCCCAACAGTTGTAGTTATATTTTTAACCTGGGCTATGTTCGTACCGATTAGTATTGAAATGGTTATTAACACTACAAGTTGGTTTACAAATGCAATTCAAATAAAGTTATACTTTTCAAAAATAATAAAAAAAAAAAGCAAAAACAACTGAGCAGCCATTGAGTTCCAAGTAAATGCTACTACAGGATCAGAGAAACACATCACAAACTGCTGGCCTCCCCACACTCTCAAGGCCTCCTCAGCAGTGGGAAACAAAGGCCTCTTTAACTGGGAATATGAACATGATACCAGCTACATCAAGATAAAAGAATCAGCTCTTTTTCCAACACTTCATCTTCTATCTTTAAATGCCTCACAGTGAAGTCCAAGCTACTCAAAAGATTAAAAGCTCGTCTTGTTTGAGAGATTTTGTGGGTTATGGAGGAAAGAGGAGAAGAAAGGGCCTACACAGGCAACTGATGCAGAAGGAAATGAAATAAGAAGTTATTGCCATCCACACCTGCCTGCTTACATTCACTACCTATTTCCCAGCTGCACAGCCACATGGGACCAGGCAGCCCCCTAGGTGTCTTCAAGGGAGGCTGCCAAAAAGCACAAAGCATCAAAGCAAGCCAGGACACCACAGCCCCTCCCTGAGACTCCAGCCCTGTGCCCTGACCAGGTGGCCACACAGGAGTAAAGCAGGAGCACAGCAAGAGCACATATACAGGAGAAGCCCCCACAGGCAGAACTGTATCACTCAATTAAGAAAGGTGTTTCTTAACAGTTGCTTCACCATAAGGTGAATTATGAACTGATAGTAAAAATAAAACAAAGACCAACGTCATTTTGACAAACAGGTTCTTCCAATGTATTAAGAAACTTATTTCTTCCAGCACTTTGCTTACACAACAGCATTCGGGTTCTTGGGGGGGTATCCAAGGATCTAAGAGCACGCCACTATCACTACACCCACAGACCAGGCCAAAAGTATAGGTCCAAATTCAAACTAGATACTGAACGATGCCACACACACAACTCACCCACTGTTCTGAAAGCAAGACACACATGAATCAAAGCAGTAGGTTTTCCTTGCTTTTTTTTTTTTAAAGTATACACATAACAGAGAAATTAATCCTTTTTTTTTTTTTCCTGCTAGTGGTATTAAAGTGAGAAATATTTGATCCCAGAAACGTTCCTTGAATACGTACACTGAAGAAAAAAGACAACCCTCAAACTGAAATGAAGGCTGCCAGTTAGTGTCAAAAGCCTGTTTTAAAGATTGAATCTGATATTTCGTTTTTTTAGAACAGCTCCACCAAGTTTCAATGGATCTCAAACACTCAAGACAGATATGGTTCCTCGGGAGATTTGTCTAGGTATGAAAATTTTAGCTGACCCCCCTTTAATAAAAGGAATATACAAGGTTTCTAATTATAGCACTTTCTGAAACAAAGCACACCCATCTACCATTCTTTGGAATTTCCCAATTGCAAAACACCACAGGAGAAGATGCATCTCCCTTGGCCATGCCGGCTGCCTCTTGCCTCAACAGCAACTGTTCTCACAGGTCTCATAAGTCACTGGAAAAAGCCAGGAAATGAAAAAAAAAAAAAAAAAAACCCCAAAACATTCGAGTTGGACATCATAAATCCCTTCATCCACAACACGATAAACATCAGGCCCACTCTCTCTGAATAGTAGGATCCCTCCAAATGAAACACTTTCTGTCAAGCTTGACAGCCCTTTTGTAGTGAGGTCAAGCAATACTTCAGCTGTCCTGGTCAACATCTGCCGGACTCATAAATTACAAGTGGAAAAAAAAAGTAACAATGAGATCATGTGTTAAAAAGTATTTTCCCTTTCCTGTCTTTATGGTTCTTCCTTACTTTGCTGAGCATTAAAAACACATCTTTCCTATCTCTTCCTTTCCTGCAGATGAAGGTCAAACCATTAACTTTTCTAAAGTTAATTTGTGCAGAAAGTACATTACTTACCTTTCCCATCCACAGTCTCACATTAAACAATGACATGCATGACATCACAGGAAGCTATACAATTTATAGCACTTAAAAGCTGGACAGCAGGATATTTTCTGTATGTTTTCTGTAATTAAAATACAGCAGTGCCAATTTTCCCAAGGCATACATGCATGTTCTCAAAGTTCAGAAGGACTCAAGACAAGAACACATCTCTTCTTCCCAACCACCCCTACGCTTTTCCTCCCACTACTCCTAAAATATACCTAAAATAATTAAATGCCAACTCCTTCAAAATACACACAGAAAGGGGAGGATGGGAGAAAGAACCAGTACTGATACTGCCTAAACAGCTTCAAAAATATCACTGCAGAATTTACTTGAATGCTGACCCTAACTCACATTCTCCTGCATACAAAATTTAGATGAGGAGAAAAAGTTCCTATCAGGTGGGACTGAGTCCACAGCACTGCAATTAGTCCGACCCCAAGACAACCACTCTCTGCCATAACCTGATCTCTCTGAGGCTCAAGGGTTTTTGGCAGCCTTGATGCTCCCGCTGGAGTCACTGAGGAGTTAATCTGAACACCGTCCACCCATGAGCGGGGCTGGGCGGTTCACAGGTAGGAATGGGTGCCAGGAATTCAATGTGTGAAGGGGGAGGCATACTGTTCTTGTCCTCCTCACCCCTCTCTATGACAGCGAGCTCCTAGTCAGCTTGCAGCCCTCAGCCATATGGAATAACAAATTACCAGGGCTCAGTACAGCAGAGGAGGAGGCCGATCTCTATAGCAGCTGCCAACTTCAGGAAGAGGTATAATTGAAGGGGAGAAAGCATGACAGAGTTATTCTATGCTAAGCCAGCACACCTGTTGCTATAAAATAATGAACTAGGGCACATCTTTGTTGTGGGGATCTCTACAGGACACTGCTGCAACAGTCTGCAGAGAGAATTTCTCCCTATTTTGCAGTGTTTAGTGGAAGAGAAAACAGTTGCAGAAGTAGGAAAAAAATATATTTTTAAATTATCACTATTTCTATTCAGTTGGATATTTAAAGGAAACACACTAAATACACTGTTGTCTTAAAAAGCTCCTGAAACAATCATATCAAACAGTGTCTCAAAAAATCTGTAAATTCAACCTCATAAAAATGGTTAAAACCAGTTAACAGAGTAGAAGTGCAAGTTATCAGCTCGATTTCTGTGCTTTCTCAAACACCGAATTAAAAGCTTTTAGGGGTTAAGCTGTGTCTAAATCTTGCTGCAGACGTGCACCTGAACGCCAGCCCTAAAACATGCCCACTAGTAGCAGCACTGCTACTAAAGGCTGAGGAGGAAGGTAAAACCCCTGGAAGTCAAGCTGGGTATGTTGGCAGAACTGTAGCATAGAAGAGATCCTATATCTGTCAACAGTGAGACAGCCTGGGAATTAGGTAGCTTGTTTTTAACATGCAAACTGCATTCAGAGTTTGCATGCACCAAACAAGCGGAGCTGTATTAAAGAAATTACAGCTAAAGGGCAATTTCACCCACAGGGCTATTTCATCTAAGAGCCAAGAATGTCAAAAACATAGAATATAGACCAAAGACAACCGGGTTGTTCAGATAAATGTTCCAACCAACCACACCAAGAAAGAAATGCTTTCATGAAAATGTTACAGTGGCCTTTGAAGAAAGTTACTGATCTCTACTCTTTGTATCTCCGTTCTTCAGAAAACTAACAGGTGTGCTACGCTCAACATTTTCTTGGTTTTCCTTTTTGTTCTAATTTCACATTCCAGAGATAACGATTTCAGCAAAGATAGACAGTCACTGATTTATGATTACAACTTATTTTTTAAAGCTTCTCTCTTAAAAAATAAACCCTCCTCCAAACCAGAGGACCCGCTGTACATTCCAAGTATCTTATTTTTTATCCAGATGAATTCTGCTTGTCTTACACAAGCCCAGATGATAAGTGATTTCCCTCACGGGCTTGTTTCATGAAGATTTGGGTAGGGATCTCTCTTTTCATGTCTGGAAATTCCAAGAACAAATAATGGAATATTCCAAGGAGTCACACATAAGAAGGCAGGCTCTGATCACCCTTTCCAAAGTAAATTCCACTATTTCTGCTAGCTTTACCAAATAAATAAGTAAAAGTTGAGCAATAGCTGCTTCACTTTCAACCACCCTGCCCTTAAAAATCATGACGACTTGGTGGGTACATGTTATGTAGAAGTGTTTGCACAGCCTAACACCAAAACAGGGCCTTCAGCCCTTATGAAGGCCTTGGGGCACTATCATTAGACTGTGTACTTTAATTTGCAAGCATCATACAGCTTTATTTTCATATGAATTTATGCAAAGTCACTCATGTTTTATGGGGAAAATAGATCTGCATGCTGAGAAGGAAGGAAATCCTCACACTGAAGTTGGCACTATCTGAAGATGGGTATGAAAACACAAGGCTCACTCAGTGCTCTTCATAGATTCTTCTGTAAAGACAAAGTGGCAAAGGAAGAAGTCAGAGAATGAAAGAAGAAACACCAAACCAGCACACACACAAATCCCAAAAGCACAGCAGCAATGTTAAAATAACAAATGTCAATGCTTCTAAAGACTCCTGCCTCAATTTCCTGCCCTTTGAGGCCAGTGCAGCTGAAGCAGGCCGTGGCACCCCAGCAAGTAACCAGTCCCACAGTGGGAACAGGGCAGGAACCAGCACACACCCAGCTCAGTGCTTACCTCTGCTTGCTGTCTCCAGCATTAACAAGTCACTGAGGCTCACTGACTGACGTGTCTTGCCAAGGCCTTGCTTGTAAACAATAAAACACCGAGCAGAAAGAAAAGTTTTCGTGTCATTAGGTCTTCTTGTGTTGCCTCAAACAAGACCTGGCAAAATTGAAATTTTTGACCAGAGGACAAGTTCTCACATACAAAGACACTTACATGCCTACACTCAGGATCAAGTTTACTCTTGGTTAAAAATAATTACTGCTGTGGCAAATGCAATTCCCCACAGATCTCGCTACTTTATGTTGTTACAATACCTCCTGGCTGAAGCAGTGCTACAGGCCGCAGAGCAAAGCTTTTCTGTTCTCTCTGAAGCAGAACTGCCAGCCTTTTGGGCTGCTGCTCCAAACCTACGTTCTAGTAGCTGTAAAGGAAAGGGCTCAACAATAGCTGTCCAGCAGCCCGTGCTGGGCGACAGACGAACATTCCAGACTTTCCATTCAAGGAGAAAGCTGTGAGCTGTCTTGCTTTCTCAACTCTTTGTTTTATTTTGCAGTTTCTGCAGACCCCACAGCTTGATTTGTCATCTTACACAGTTGCAACTGAAGACCGTATTTAAAAACAGAAGGGAAAAAGAAAAAAAAAAAAAAGCACAGTTGTTGCTTCGCTGACTTTACTTTTACATCAGACATCTGGTCTAAATGCATTTGGCAAGTAACATTAGTACATTTCCTGCATTACAATATTCAGTTAACATTAGATTTTACTTGCGGATGCTCTGATAAGCTAACGTTTTGATTAAACTGACATTTGTCAAGGCCAATTTCAGAATTTAGCACTAATCATATGCACATTAGCGAGGGAGTTCTTGTAAGCTGATTTGGAGGAGAAGCACTCCTGATACAGGAGTGAGTACAGGAGAAAGTTACGGTGTGATAGCGTGCATTAAGTGAGACATTTACACAGACCAGAGTTCAAATTGCCTGTATGAAAACCAAAGTCACCGTCCTACTGAATAGGTTCAAGTATGGAAGCCTGCTCTTTTAAGTCAGAAAGAAACATCTGAACCTCATTAATTACAAACATTAAGAAACAAACAAACATCCTTCTTGACTACTTCTGCCCCTTTACTGCAGCTCTCCTTCCCAAGGCTGGACGAAGGAAAAAAAGTTTGGAGCATCCCCCTCCCTTCTGTCTCCATTTCAGTTCTGGTGGGGAATTTCAGAAGTGAGTTCTGCAAAACCGAAACGAGGAAAGTTTCACACTCCTTGCCAAACAAACTGACAGTTGTTTACTATTTCGGGGAACCATCTTAAAGTTGTACCCACCTCTCGTAGCATGCTATTTTTAAAGTTATGCCCAACAGCAGGGGTATGTAGCAATAAGGCAAAACTTCCCAGTGACGCCATCCCCTCCTCACACACCCCTGAGCCTCCAGAGGTGCACAAACCCTGCTATGGGAATAACAAGGGAATTTTGGTAAACCGGTTCTGTAAATTAGTGTAAATTGGATCTCCTTTTTCTCTGTTTCAAATCAGCTGCTGACCTGTTTCTCTACTATTTTCCTTCTTCCCTCCCTCTCCTCTCTTTTCCTCCTTCCACTGCACATGCATTCTCCTTCCCCGGGCTCCCCCCCTTACACTCCTCACACAAGGCTGCTCTCCATGCTCCCTGCATTCCCCCTTATCCAGCACCACCCTCCAGAAGGCCAGGCAGTGGGGGAGCGCTGCACACAGCTGGTCCCCAGCTCCCCCGAGCCCTGGCCATCAAAGCTTCTCCATCTGGCCGGAAAGCAGCCGGAGGTTCTCCTGCCGCCTCCGGTCCTCCCAGGTGCTGGGGCCATGCAGGCCCTGGGAACCCTGGAAGTCCAGGCAAGCTGGCAGTCCCATAGGGAACTGCCGCTCACCCCCCGTTTTCCGTCCTGCTTCCCTATTTGACCCTGGAGGAATTACAGCTCCTGCCCATTTGATGATGCCTGCGGAAGCAGCCAGAGCCACAAGCAGCACGCTATATGTGAACTCTGCTGCTTATCTGAAGCCTAAGCACTCTTTGTGGTGATCCAACAGGTACCAGCTTGGATATGGTAGCTTCATACACAGTGATCCTAGCCTGGGTGAGTACCAGGGAACGAGACTGGGTTTGACTAATGGGCCCATTTCATTTTTTGGTACAGCACCTATATGGAGAAAGAGCGCACATGAGCAAACATCAGCTAACACAAGTGCACGCATAAACACACAACTACACACAACCAAATATCTGTATAATTTCGAATGGCATTAGAAAGCTCCTCTAAACATATTCTTTTTCTTCTGCTGAGTATCAGAGCAGCAACGCTGTTCTGTGGAGCATCCACTTCCAGGGTTGCACAAATCTCAACCTGCCTTAGCCAGGGTTTCCACCATCTTAAGTTTCCTTCTGCACCTCTGGTGCACACGATCAGGTGTGCACCCTGACAGACACATTCAGAGCAAAAAGCAGAGAAGATCAAAGACACGTATGAAAGCGATCAGGTTAAAGTCACAGGCTGGAAGCAAAAACAGCACATCACAGCTACTGCTCTTCTCAGAGCCCAGGAACGGACGTGGTCTGTTCTTGTGCCATAAAGCACCTCTACATTTACATTAAATGTTTCTTGTCACTGAAGGCAAGCTTACCGAGGCAGACATCCACTTCAAATTCATGTTTATACTGGAAAGGACCACAATACTTAAGCAAAATTAAAAATTCAGCCATTGTGACAACGCATTCATCCACGTCACAAAGAAGCATCCACTGATCGTTCTGCAACTCATCAGAACACGGCATCCAAGCAGAAGAGTTCATCAGTTGACAAACACAACCAGAATTTTTCTGAAGGCAGATCAGCTGGCTCTGACAGAGCAGTTTTAGTGCTCCTCTGAACTGTATGGTTCAGGAATACCGGAACATAAGTTATCATCTCCAGAAATATATACCAAAACATAACAACTACATCTCCTGAGCCAGCTTAAGCTTCCTCAGATCATTGCAAAGCAGGCTTCTTCTGAGCCTGACCCCCCAAAGATACCAGCGCATTCTGGACACACGCCACTCTCAGAAGATACCACTCAGTTGTATGCTTGCATATACTCTACATAAAATACTCTGCACCATCGACTTCCACACACCAAGCTAAAAGAAAAGTTAATAGCTCTCTTGCTTCCTTTGCAACGTATTATAAACTCAAACTCCCTTTAATCTAGAAGGCAGATAAGCAGCAGGGGCCAGCTAACACAGCTCTGCAGCAGATGGAACCCATGGCCAGTATCCATCGGTTCTATGGGAATATGAAACATACAGTTTCTTCCTTCCTTCTGTTTAGCTAAGCAAAGGAACTGAACGTCCTGCCCCTCCAACCCCGCCTCCCCCTTTATTATTTTTTTGAAAGGCAGTGTCAACATAAGCACCTCTTTATCCTCCCTGTTCCCTATCCCATCCCTGTTTTGCTATTAGAGCAAGCTGCATCCAAGCCCTCTTGTTTATTCCAAATTCTGAGACACATCTTTCACCTGATTCCACTGGCATAACTGAGAGGCAAGAAACAGAGGATGCATCTCCATGAAACAAACAGAACAGATTAAAAGCAGAAAAGAAAGCATCATCTCAGGAAAGACTTTGGGATGTCATTTCATGTTTTCTCTAGCAAAACCAGAGAGGTCATTTGTGGCATTTTCAAACAGAGATGAGGAACAACACATTTGCTTTCTTCTCTCCCACTGTCTGCACCCAGTCTCAGGTCTCAGTCATACTTAAAGAGTGCCAGAGCACATAAAAGCCTGATCTCCAGGTATCTCTAAGCCAAAAATTAAAATTGAGGAGAAAAAGCAGATTCAGCCACACAAACACGCCAGTTCAGCTGACTGCACCAGTTTTTAAAAGGCATCAAATCGAGGCCCTACCCTCCTTAATTAAAAGCTTTGCTTTGCCTTGCCAAGGGAAAAAAATTCACACCTATCAACACAGCCATTTCTGCACCAGAAATAATTCTGCACCCAACAGACCTATGAAACGGCATCAGCAAGCTACTGTAACGTATCTCCAGAAGATATTTCATCCTGGCAGCAGAGAATGAGATTGTGTTCCTGCTCTCAGCAACAAAACAGCCTCCACTTGGCCCACTTGCTTCACACCACCTCTGCTCCCACCCACAGGCCAGATGTGAGGCCCTGCGGGTGCATGGGTGTTCCTGCATCCCCTGGGTGACCCTGATCAGCCCATGAGATAAGGCAGCAGTGGGATGGGAACAAAGCACTGCCAGGCTGCTCCAACACAAGGCCACGGAGACAGCTGTGCTGGCACAGCCCAATGCAGTAGCTGCTCGAGGATGGCATCTCCAAACAGCAGTTCTCTGTCTGGTTAGTTTTTGTGACCATACAGAGCCTCTGAATCAGGTTAGGCGTTACCATCATACCACCAAATCACACCCAAGTCTCTTTCTGGATACCAGTGGTCAGGGGCACCTGGGAGGCTCTGAAACTCCAAGCTGTTCTCTCCTCAGCCTCCCCACAAGTCCTTGCAACCAGTTTTTATCCAGCCTGGCTAACGGAGAAAAATCTGACTTGAATTTAGGTGTAACACTGCAGTTCGCAGACAGACTACAGCATGCCAACTGCAATGATTTCCAAGCTCGTATTTTTAAGCTGAATAGCAAGGATGCATCCCTCTGGCACCGTGAAAACGTAAAAGCATCTGTGAGACTAATTTCCCAACTGAAAGCACTACATGATTTTATCTGTTTGAGGATTTACTGTTAATCTGCTCTTCAGAAGTTACACAAACACCGACCACGTGACAACTAACAGGAAAGTGAACAGAGCACACCGATCCCATCCCAGGCAGCACCCTACAGAGCAGCTCCTGAAGTGTGTTTGAGGCAGTTAAGCACTGACCAAGCTGGCAGACAGAGCCAGAATTTCACAATGCACTTGTACAGCCTGCACAGAGTGCCCACCATACACCCTCTTGAACTTCTAACTTCATTTATTCAAGTACAATTCCAAACCTCCTGGCTGCGATAACCTTGGAAACACAAGTCTTGATATCTGCTTGGGTACGTAGGCGCTTGGAAACAGTGACTCATTTGTGAATTCCCCCTATCCATTAATCTCAAAGTGTAAGCACTTGGGAGGCAATAATGGTGTTTTAATGTCCAGGCAAAAATGGGAAAAAATGGTTAGCTAAATTTGAGAGTGACTGTCAGGAAGTGAAGCCAAGAGTGACACTCTGGGGACAAAGAACAGGGAAGGGAACGGAGGAGATGTTGTAACTGATGAAGTGCACATCTCTAGGCCAAATGGCAGCTCCGTTACCACCTGTTCCCAAAAGCCACATACTCCAAATTCATCTCCATGCAATATCCCTCAAAACAATGATTGATCTTTAGTGTTAATTAAGTAGAAAAACCTCCATCACAAACCCAGCCAGAGAGCTTAGTAAAAACTTCAGGCTTTGACCCCACTCTTGCATTTTGGAATCCATTGAAAGTTCTTAAGATGCGACTCCAGCATACACACAACTTTATATCTGCAGCCCCACAACTCTTTAGGCAGAAGGTAGCTCCTGTTCAGAAATCCCCTCCAGAAAATGTCAGCTGGTCAGAGCAGCACACTGATCTTCTGCAAGACGAAATACTTTCATCAGCTCTGTCAAGCTGATTCCAGCCCTAATGTAAACAAGAGAACTGCCCAGTTGCCTACTAAGCAGATGACCACAAGCACCTAGTCTTTCCTGAAGAGCAATGGCTGAGCAGAAGGGAAATATTTCATTGCTACCATCTCCAAACTGGTTAAGTCACTCTTTATTTTTCCCCCAGGAAAAATTCTCTGACTACAAGAACTCTGGAAATTTGTATCTAACCCCAAAACAACAGGAATCCCAAATTCAAGCTTACTTCCCAACCACTTAAGCTACCTAGCAGTACTCAGCACATTTCAGTCAGGCATCTGTGTATATCTCACTGAAGTGACAGGATACTTAGAAATACATTCTTAAATATAGCATAAATTATGAGAATTAGGACTTTCTCGAACTCAGTAACTGCTTCCAAGATTAAAGGGAAATGAGTTGTAACACATCACTTGGTGTTGCCATGACAGCAAGAGCCTCACTGCTGCTCACTCTGACTGAACTAGATGTGCTTTGGGAATCTTAGTTTTCAGTACTTTGGAACACAGAACGTACACACCTGGTGCAGACACATGCAGAAAACTCATAGCATGAGCTATTTCTTTTATTGTCCCACTTCTGCTTAACATGCTACCCTTACAATTTTTTAAAGCTCCTTTGTTTAAGCATCTGCTGCATAAAAGACATACTTTATGGGTATCATACACATCATTTCCAAACCAATACTAACACACCAAAGGGAAATATTTGCCATCTAGATACGTGCTGCGTGTTGCAAATCCAAGATAAATGCAATTTCCATTCACAGGAAAATAACCTGGGAACAACGTCATTTCCACTGAAGTTCTTAAGCAATCCATGCCACTCTGCAGAAACAGCTTCACAGTTTACAGAGTGCCTAACACAGACAGATTTCCTAAAGTTAAACCAGAAAAGCCCACTCACACCTGCAGTGCATTTCTGCAGATGTCCCTGTACAACCTCACAAGTAACTGGAGACCAGCGGAGACATGTTTAAGCACATTTCATCTTAGTCCCTGGAAATATCCTGAAAACAAACTCGCACAACCAAATCAAGCACAGATTTACCAAAAAGGGGTCTGGCCCTTGAAGAGGAGACAGAGAACAGGCTGCGCTTGTTAAAGTGTGGAAGCGGGTAATGGGTAAACAGACTCCACTTGCAGAACAACCAGAAATAAAACCTCATGTACACAAAAAAAACCCACTATCAAAGCCCCATGTTGAAAGAGTATATTCTGTAGCCTAAAAAACTCACAGACTTCCAAAGGCCAAAGCTGTCGGCAATCTCAAAGACAGTAGTATCTTCTGGAGGGTGAAGGAACAGAAGTGATAGAAGTGAAATAATAACAGTAAGACCATATCAGAAAGCTTTTCACCCACAAAACACACTTATCCCTCCTGTTAACTTGCAACGTATACTCAATCTGCACAGTTCAGTAAAAACAGAAAAAAATAAAATGAATTGAGGAATAGTGGCCACCAACAAAACCAGGAGGCAATAGATCCAGCAACTTAAGGCACACACAGAGAGCATGCTGGTGCACAGTGATAAAATGCATTTATATATGGCAAGTATTCACCCTGTGAAAGGGAGAACTGCAAATCAATGCTTATATCCAGATAGACTGCAGAGTACAAATCTGACGTGTGCAAACAGCTACTTCTGCTTACTTAAGCTGATGAGTCACATGATTAACTGCCATACTTTGCATTGTTTAGATAAGGTGCGAGGGTACAAACAAGGAAGAACCTACCAGGACTTTCTACCCGCTTGTAGTGGTAAGGATTGATGCAGACCTCCTTCTGTTTTGAACCAAAAGGAAACTCGCAGCATTCCAGTGGTTTCAGTTCATGATGGCTTTGCAGGTCTGGCCAGCGCCACACTCTGCAGTAAATTACATGCGGCAGCCCTTTCCGGTGTGAAACCTGAAGCCGGCCATCCAAGGACCGAGGAATTGTGACACAGTTACTGGGCTGACCAGGACAGCTTAATGCTTTCTCCAGCTCCTCCATAGCACCTTTTTTCTTCTTTAGTTTTTTCACTAGTGCATCAACAGCCTTCTCTGCCCATTTTTCTTCTTCATCTCCCTGCTTCCACCCCAACAGCCTCTTCACTGCTGGGCTGGTGAAGGAAAATAAACTTGTCACGTTCATGGTGACCCCACTTGGTCACAGTGGATACCGCAGACCAAGCAGGAGAGACTGTCCTGTTCTTCCACTGCAGCCGCACGGCAGATTTTAATCAGTAGTCAAAAGCAGTCTGCCCAAGTAATTGTGGTGCTTCTGCTGCTTCAGTCCTCCCGTCCCAGGATGGCCATGCTGACATTCCCCCTTGACAGATGCAGCCTCCTCATCGTGCTAAAGCCTTCCGGCTGAGAACCTGCAGGAGAACAGAGAAAAAGGAAAACAGATTTTACTTCTTCAGTTAGCCAGCAACAGTTAGAAACGTTCCACCCCACAAGGTCAGCGTGACCAAAGACTAACTGAACAACAACAACAAAACAAAAACACAAAGCGTCAGCAGTCTCATGTATCAGACCGAGGGAACAGTCTGACAAGGACTTTTAAATAGCAGAGCCTGCTGGTGAAGCCTTTATACTCTTGCTACCAAAACAGACCTGAATAAATGAGGGGATTGCCCTGAAAAACAGTGACACTGCATAGACAAAACCACAAAAAAAACAAGGTTGGAGGGAGTTATGGAGAAGCAGGAAGGAAGAGCAAAGGTGGGGAAATTCAGAAGGTAGAAGGACGACCGACCCTCTGCTCAGCTCCCTCAGCCAACTTGCAATGTATCCTCAGCGATTTTTGTGCCACATAGCAAGGGCAACTGCATTCGCCAGCT
Organism: Bambusicola thoracicus; assembly: GCA_002909625.1. Lineage (NCBI taxonomy): Eukaryota > Metazoa > Chordata > Aves > Galliformes > Phasianidae > Bambusicola > Bambusicola thoracicus. Next base: position 53,651 of record PPHD01000292.1, on the reverse strand, counting down.
TCAAATAATGCTTCTGCTCACTGCCCAAGTGTATTTAAGTGTTGTGAGAAGGTAGACAGAAAAAAAAGCATAAAAAGACATGGTTGTTCTCCCTCACATACCTTCCAGAAGGACAAAGGTTCCATTTTAGGAACATAGTTCCCATCAAATTCAGCCTAAAGCAGTCCCCTATATTTCATCTTTCACTGCTAAGTGAAAAGTACACTCCCCACAGCCTATCAACGTGGCAACTTCACACAGCAAAACGTCCCAATAAACTCACACAGGATGAGCAGTGCTTTTGGTTTTGATTTCCATGTGAAGGTGGAAGCAATATACCTCAACAGCACTGCACTACCCAGCTCTCTGCAAGCAATACAAATAGAAAATTACCGCATGGGAGCTGTGTGTATCACAATCGGAGACAAACTGCTCAGCTTCACCTGAGTTACTTTGAGTGGCATACCAAAAACAGAAAAGGAAACTAGAAGGATCTGTGCCCTCATTCAGCTCCCCCTGAGAAAGCAAAGCTCTGTCTTCCTACCCCACCAAACAGCCCTCGCATAAACAGAATGAACAGGCAAGACAACATGAACTTCACTGACTACATCCTGACCCCTCCCTTCACAATGCCAGCCTGAGGTGCTCAAAGACACACGAAGGAGTGGGAAGGAGGAAGAACTGATAAGAGGGTTTGAGGTGATACAGTGACCTTCAAGTTGGGAGGCATGAAACAGCAATGAAGTGATGAGTGAAGGTGGGAGAACTCTGCACGCAGAGAAGTCCCTGTTACAGGGTCTTCTGTGAGCAGCAGGCTTCACATTTACCCAGGTTAGGAGCAAGCGAGAGACTCAACTCTGCCACAGGGAACAGGGGGACAAGGAGATAAGGAGCACTAAAACAGCAACATTCAAATGAAGCATGAAGACAGACAGGAAATGTATCCCAGACCAGATACCAACAGGTTGCAGAGGAAGAGGGAAGAGGAAAAGGATAGAGATGCTTTTGTTACCATCAGAAAGACAAGTAAAGCCAAATGAAAAATCCATACAACTACCCATACACAGACAGGTTAGAAGGTATCAGAGCAGCCATGAGCCTGAATTGCATGTTTATAATAAAAAATAATTATGGATCTTGAAACTGCAAATGCTAAGCCACACTTATGCTCCTGTCATAACCGTAATTTCATTGCATACCTCTACACTTAGAGTACTTCAAACTGAAAACCATCCTCTTGATTCAAATAAGTTGTCACTGAAATAATTATCTAATTGCAAAGGTTCTGTTTTATTAGGTCAAATGCATAAACTACATTTATGTGAATAATGATCTTGAACTAAGACAAAGACCACATCTACCTGCGCTTTGTACTGGTATTTCCCATTCCTTTTATGCTGAGACTTCTACTTCAAATAATAATGTCAGTGTGATGGAAGATACACATAAGCCTGGGGCAAATTTAACAATATATTTTGTTACCTGAGCACGAGCTATACTGTTCACTGAACTAAAATTCCATTACTGTCACTGACTGCACTCCAGGTATATTTTATCCTTATATACATTCCAAAGTGCTCTACTAGAATGCTGTTTTAGTTCAACATTTTATTATCAGAGACCCCAGTCCGCTTGCTTCAAATCTGCACACAAGTATTGGAGTTATTCTCAATTCATACATAGCTTGTATCTCATTCAATAGTCTGAATACCTTTTTTTCTACTTTTCGACAACAAAAAACACAAGTTCCACACACAAAATGTACACCACTGTTACCAAGTCATCAAGTCGAGCTTTCTACTTCACCCCTATTAGATTTAAAACAACAACCAAAATATATATTTAGAATACTTGCATGGAAAATCTAGTGAAAAAGAAACCAGTCTAAAAAGTCTAAAAGCCTAAATCCCAACCCAAGCCTGAGTCTACACGTGTAGAACTGCGTCCACGTTGATTACCATGGTATGACCCACTTCTACCAAGCTGCTTTAAAAATAGATGGGCAAACTGCTTCTTGTGTAGGAGAGAAGTTTTCTGCCTATTGAAACAGTATGGTTTTACTAGGGGCTGAAAATACAGCCTTAGCGTGTGTTTGCACATAAGCTCTGCTAAGACCAGAAAGACGTTCAGATGTAACCCCAAGCAGCCACACCACAGAAATAGGTTTTCTGACATTCTTGGATCACACCCTGTAACATGCACTTGTCCCAATCCCATAAGCACATGTTCCAAAATACATTTCAACATCACAACCAAAAGTGTTAACAGCTGGCACTCTGGAGCAACAACCAGCAGGAAATGCAGTGGGAGCAGCACAGGGAATCCCATTCAGCACAGTACTTGAAAATACAGTTGAAAGCAAGGCAGCTTAGCAGCTGCGAGTCGCATCTACAACCCGCTGCTAACCTCCCGCCCCAGGACTGCTGCTGAAGCTCAGACTGCCCAGAGAAGATCCAGGCCCTGAAAAGCAAGAGAAAATGAACAAACAAACAAAAAAACCCCAGACTGCTGTATACCACTCAAATGCTAAATTCCAACAGTGGTGTCAAACTAAAAAAAGGCCGCGTAGGTGGAGATTTTCATTTCCAAGAAGCCAGAGGCATGCCCGTAGCGCTGAGCTCTTGCCAGTACATTCTGTTTCCCTTTCCACCACTTTTGGTTTTTGCAATGCATCATTTACTGTATTACTTTTGCACAAAGTGGTCTTATCAGCTGGAAGTGCAAAATAAAGATTAAACCGCAAGTCAACAGATGACAGTCTGCATCTGCCCTCCCAAACACACACGTCCTTCTGGGAAAATAGGAACTGCTACTCCAACAGCTGAGTGACCACCAGCCCTTGAAGGTTATGTTTACTCACAAGGTAGCAGCAACAAGCTCAGCCAAACAACAGGACACCAAAAGGCAGTCTGGAATCAGTTGAAAGGAAATCAAGTTGTTACCCACTTATCAGCCACTCTTTACACATCAAAACGATGCACTTTTTATTACGTGTTCCGTCTGCTGATGGATGAGCTGGAATCAACAAACTCTTAATATCAGCACTGCTTTATTCCTCTTCCTCCACTGCCGCTATCTTTTGTGTGATCTTTGGATTAACAAACAGACAGACCCACACACAGCTTGTGAGGGGGCTGGGACAAAAATGGGTATTAAACACAGAGCTGTTCAGCCAGCCTTGGGTTTAAACTGCCATACTTGGGCAAAACGCCTAAAAGCAAAGCTCTGCTTTCCTATGCTCACAATTACCCTGCCAGCAACACAAAGCAGACAGTAAAATACTCAGCGAGACTGTTCTCAAATTCCCACAGGAGATCCCATAGGAAACTGCCCGGCTTCGCATAAGTGATTGTTTTTGGTAGGTGGAGAGGGCTGGGACAATTTAATGATCCTCTGCCGTGCAGGAGGTGAAACAACTCCAAACCCGAGTTGGAGGCAAACAAGCAGCTCTAACTCCTCTACTAACTTCCTTATTTGTATCACAGCTCGGGGATGCAGGCAGAAAGGATCCCATTAAGTATTTTTCATACGTGCTCAGCACAGTTAGACAGAAGAAGAGGCAAAGAACCACAGCAAATACAATCTACATAATTGTTAACGAAGAAAACCGTCTAGTTTTCTTACTATACTTTAAAAATCCGATGTTATTCAGTGTGCCTTCTCCCAGTGTCCATTAATTATTGACAACATAAATAACAAAAAGAGAGATTTTAATTTGCTTCTTTAAAATACTTAAACATTCACCTTCCCCGAAAGACAACTTCTCAGCAGCTCATTTCCTCTGAGTATGACATCTATTTTTAAAAAATTTAAAAGAAAAAAGATCAGATTTTGGCACAGAAGCCAGAGAGCTGTCACTTTCCCCCCCTGCAAGAGCTATTTTCATGTATTACTGTTTAAGACCAACTCCAGAGACTGAGCTAACACTGTGTGAGGTATCAGAATAAACACTGAGCGAACATTGTGACAGGTATCAGAAGAATAAACATTTAGTATCCTTTAAGGAGAGCCAGTGGGCCTTGAGGAGGACATTAATCGGGATGCTTTGAGGATGTTGCCAACTTGGCGATAAAACTCAAGGTCCATGCTGCACTACTTTCATTGTAATACTAAGGTTCACACTCATAGGTCAAGAAGACCCCTGCCCTCATGAAGACCTCTCCTCTGAGCAGGCGTAGTAACGGAAGCATAGAGTCGGCAATATTGTAATTGTATGTAAATTATGAACTAATTATCACTGAGGAGGACTGAAAAAATTACTAATTCTAACTTCTGAGTATAAATATAGCACGGATTATTCCATTTGGTGTGTTTGATATGTGGGAAACCACTGAGCACCCAGGCTGATACAAACCTGAAACAAATAAGCAACGTCTCTCCTGAATGCACAATTATTGCCAACACGATATCGACAATCACACTGGGTGACAATCTGCTTTTCAGACATTACTAAAAAGCATGTAGTCTAAGCATCTGTAACACTAGAATGTGTTACACCAGGCTGTGCATCAATTTCCCCTGGCTCCTTATTCTTGGAGCAAGCAGCAAAAAGCTTTGGACTTTCTTCTTCATATGATGTGACTTGTTAAGTCCTCTGCTGACTTACTTAGCTAATCAAAGGATTCCTTCTTTGTACCTTTGTATGGTACAAGATCAGACCCTGTTCATCTTGCAGAAATGCATGGAAACCTTACAGAAGTGTCAGTAGCATCACAGTATCCATGCAAAAAGAGAAAGTCATTTCAGACTGCTGTAAACTCATTAGAGAGTTTAAACAGAGCCTGATTTGGCTTTCCTTGCATTTCTGAGAAGGATAAAGAGAATCAGTGCCAGGGGTTACCAGGAAGAAAAGAAAGAAAAAGTTAATGCTTTTACATGTCTTCTTGGGGGAAAAAAAACCCAACCCTTTAAAATGTAATCATGTATTTATTTCTGCCATGAATCAGCATGTGACACATGATGTGCGTATCAGTGTTCAAGTAGGAAGTGCATATTGGTGTTGAAAATATTCAACAGGCTTTTTTCCTGACTTGTAGGAGACACCCAGCAAGGGCTGGGAGGACACTTCCAGCCTGCCCTACAAAGCAGGCTCTGTTTTGGTTCCTGAGACTACAGCAAAGCACCATGGGTGAGAAAGAGGACGAAGACAACTGCTCACCATATTTGAATGAGAGGTTGACCTTTGAAGAAAGTCACCAACGTGTCATTATTCAGCCCTGAGAGCAAATCCTTTTAGGCACCAACCTGTCCCCATAGCACAGCAGACTGTAACAGTGCAAAGCAGCAGCACGAAGAGCAGGTTCCAATTGGAGCCCAGCTAACCACAGCAGTGGTCCGCACAACTTGCAAGAACTCCCTACCAGTTATCAGAGGATACAGCTATCAATAATATTTCCCTTTATCAAAGGGCTTCCACAACTTCTAATGTTCAATAAGATCAGATTTATGAGTTCTGAACATCACCTGAGCACCAAAAAGCACTCCACCACTCACTCAAAATGAGACAGTGAGGCAATGGATGCCTTATGTAATGGGGGGGGGGGGCCCTG
>PPHD01000292.1:0-48103 GCA_002909625.1 Bambusicola thoracicus | reverse complement strand
CCCCCCCCCCCCCCCCCCCCCCCCCCCCACATGACAACAACCCCAACAATGAATTTTCCACTACTCAGTTATTCCACAGCATGAAGTAATAACCATATGCCATCAATATCTGTCAGCTCCTTGCCAGTTATCATCACAGCTCAGATCAGATCAGATACACAGACTCTGGCTGGTTTCTACCATGAACCAAGGCTTTTCCTACATTCTCCCATCACAGGAACCACTTCCCAGATTTGAAAGACTTCATCAACTTCATTGTTGCTCCTCCAGAGAAAATGCCTCATTTCTGTACACAGTAAAGCCCAAATACTGTGTTACAATCCAACTAAACTGGCATTTTTCTAACACCTGCCAGTCTGCCCTCCGCACTGATTCATCATGCCAGGACTAAAAAGCAACCCAAATTCAATTTGCTTCATAACCGGGAACAGGATAAGCCCAGCACACAGGAGGGCTCATACCAAAAGAACACACTGAAACACAGACCCAGGTGTGGAGAAACGTCTTCTGGTATTGGCAAGCAGCCGCACTGAGTCAGATGGGTTACCAGAGATTATCTCTAAAACTGCAAGTTAATATTTTAACTTTAGTCAGGAAGGAACTGTGATTTGATGATTCAGTTAGAATTCTGACACAGATGGGATTACAAAACTGTGAACTTCACTGAAAGAACTTACGAAATGAATGCAGTGCTGTGAGCCACAAATCTTGGCAGGAGAGCGTTCGTGTGGGTTATTTTTTGAAAAGCTATCATGAAAGATCGTTCGCTTTTTACTCTGTCTGCAAACAGAAGGCCACTTACAGACACGTTCAGATAAAGCCAAATATCCAAAAGAAAAATAAATAAATAAAGATGTCAGAAGATGGAATGAATTACCAGCCATCACAGTAAGCATTATCTGGTACATTTCTGGGGCCAAGTTATCTACATTATCTTCCACAAGTGTTGTCCCACTAGCCACTCAGAGCGGGCAGAACAGAAGAAAGCAAGGAGCTCCGTTAGTAAACAACACAGGCCAAGCGCTGAAAGCGCAGAGCAGCCTGCAGACCAGCTCCAACCACTGCCTGCCAGCCCTGGCTATGGCTTTGCGAACGCAGGGTAGCCATAAAGATGCCACAACCAGTCTGGTTATCCACATTAGAAATCCTCTAGTAAAAGTCAAAAAAAGAAAAAAAGGCTGTGGGAAATAGCTCACCTTCCCTTTCATCACAGAACTCCAGTGCTACTCCCTTCTTCCACAAAGATCATCCCCTTTCCTGACTTTTTGAACTGTCTTCAGCAAGCAGGTGTTGTTTACAACCATAACAAAACACACATCTGCGTGGGTGCGTTACTACACACAAAGACAGGATAACTGAAACCTCTTCCTATATTTAGATCTGTCTGGTCAGCTCTAATTGCCGAATTTAATCAAAACCTTCTCCGACGGAAACACATCCATATTCATCACAGGCTTCAAAGGAAACATCTTTACAAACTATATCCTTTTACAAACCAACACATGGTCCCACGCCGCTCGTCCAATTGTTGAATTCCTCCTTTGGGAAGGGCATGGAATTTTATTTCTTTTTATCAGCTGTAAAAAGCATTTCCCTCCCATTCATCAGGGTAGGGCGGGAGGAACTTCCTTCACAGGTGAGAGGGGGAAAACACACTGACATGTCCCTGTCAGGGGTTATTCTGTTTGTTTGGTTTTAGGGGCAGTTAAAACATACATTTGCAACATAAAGGAAAACTTTAAGGGAAAAAAAAAAAAAAAAGCTCATCTCCTCTAAAGCTTCAACATTTTTTTGACTGAAGTCCACAGAACGCAAGCTGTGTTTTGTCTTTACAGAACAGCACAGACTGCTTGGAGTCAGGACAGGCTCTGCTGGCTCCCATCTAGGGTAATTCTACAATAGCGTATTTTTAAGGACACAACCACAGCAAATGCAATCCAGTTATGCTCAGCTTATACAAGCTGCTCCTCCTACGAATGATTCATTTTACCGAGACCACGCACTGATACAGTTACATCAGCTGCATTAAACCACTTCTAAAGACTGTGACCCAGATCTCATTCATCAGAGATTAAGTAAAGATGTTAAATTACAGCTCCAGATACCCAGCTTTAAGGCAGAATGTTTCAGCAACGCGAAACAAAAACCGAGAAGGAAAAATTATTTATTCGCTAATTAAGCTGTCAGTAGGTCAAGCCTGAGTAAAGAATAGACTGATGAAAATTAAACCAAGGAAAGAAAAGCCATTAAAATAAACAACTCTTTTCACAGCTTGGCTCCCCTGCGCTCCCCAAAACACCGCTTACAAATGCAGAACAAGAACAGCCTCTTCAGATTGCCACGATTAAAGGCACGATTAAAGTACACAGCCATTCAGATGTGTGCTTCATATCGTTGAAAAAGGATTCCTCTGGTTTTGCTTCTTTTATATATCTTTTTGCCTAGCCTGCAAAACGAATGGAGGCATTTGGTGCTTTAGAACGCTACCTTCATCACATTGCTACAATGACAAGATGCAGAGTGAAAGAACAATGTTAAATTCTGTGGAGGGTCCTGCACTTCACAACCATTATTCTGGACAGAGAAAGTGTTCAAAGATGATACAGCCTCACGAGCCAAGTTTATACAGCCCAGAAACAAACATCCCGATCTGCCAGATTTCCACCCTCCAATGAAGCACTGTTTAATTACTGCCTGCCATTAGCAGCCTTCTGAAAACCAGGACTGCAGCCCACACAAAGATGGGTCTCTTCCCATCACACCCACACAGACTCAAGCAGCTGCTGCACCACAGCAAATGTCCCCAGTGCTCATCCACTGTCTGCCAAGCCATCTGAACCCAGCAGGTCCTCTGCAAATGGAAGAGACCAAGGTCACACCATTTAGGACTGCCTCTTCAGCTTTTACAGAAGAAAACGAGAAGTTAAGATTTGCAGGGAAATACAGATTTACAGAAATTTATCTGAAATCAGGTCAGGAAACTCAGGGTACACATTTAAAACACACCATAGATGTGTTTTAAAGCAATAAAGGTGCAGACTGATAAAGGCCTTTACCAGACAATGAGCTACAAGTACCAAACACAGCGAAAGCATGAAGGCCTTCAACTATGCACCACTGAAATTCTAGCAAGGATTACGATCCCACCAATATTAAAAACTATACTGGTGGAATAATAGTTATCAACACACCGCTACAATGGTATTTAAGTGGTCTCTTAACTTAAGAAGTGTTCTCAGCAATGCTCTTACTCTAAAGCAATTCAGGTTAAATGGAAGATCAAGCATTAGAAGCACAGGCATTCTTCCTACAGTGGTAGGCATGCCTGGTGTGGAAGGTACTGTGCGTTGCCATGGTTGACAACCAAGCCAACAGCCTCCCAGATTACAACAAAGTAAAGCACTTTTATCTCAAGATGATGTCTGACTGTAAATTGGTCATTGATGCTTTCTCCTGGCACCTCTAAGCTTGCAAAACCTTGTCAGCAGGAGTAGAGTCACACATTGCTGACCTGGTGCTCAGAAGACATAGATCCCCCTCCCTTCGGGGAAGCTATTTTCTTACTTCAAGCCTTAATTTCTCCCACCAACAAACAGAGAACAAATCTCAGAAAGTTACTGCTCCACAGGTAAATATTAGATGAAGAAAGCCAGAGAGGTAACCACCAGCAAAAAACATCTGCTGATAGGACCACCCTGTCAGAGTCATCGTTCCAAGTGACATATTCACAGCCCACACGCCCCGAGCAAGAATCCATCACAAGGTTTCAGTAAGAAAAGCTGGAGAGTGAGGCACCACTGCCGAGACCTGAGCACACATGAGCGCTACTGCATCAGTCCCAGCTACCACAAGCGCCTCCCAGCTACCATCAACAGAGAATGGGGTAATGAGGATCCATTTGGAGTTGGACTCAGTGATCTCTGGAGGTCCCCTCCAGCCCCTAGAATTCTGATTCTGTGATTCGATTCAGGGACATCTGTCCATTTTAAAAGCACAAGACGTGGGTGCAACTGTGCTTGAAGATTCAAAGAGGACCAAAAGGCCACAGAATAACGCAAAAAGCATTTCACAGCCCTAAATCAGAACATCTGCAGAATTTCATGTCCAACCATGTTCTCATATTCCTGAGATCAAGGTTTTGGAGGATTCTGTACAAGGCTTCAGCCCACAGATAGGAACTGAGAGTTCATACAGCACTCGCCAACCGCACAACTTGAAAGGAAGTAGGAGATATCCTCCCACAGTGCTTACTGGGAATAAGGAAGTTTTACAACAAGAGAAAAAAGGCTTTTATCTATCTGGTCCCCTGCTTATCTGCAAGTTTTTTATGACTTCGGAAGAGAAATCAAACTACATACAAAGAAACAGTGAGTATCCTTAAAATATAAGATTAAAAGAAAAAAAACAGCACAGTCTGTATGATTCTGTGTATGGAATTCTGGGAACTTCTTATCCATCCCATCATCATTTTCTAAGACCAGCTTAAAGTCACTACATTCAGGTGTTGCAGAACTGAAATACTGCAAGCTTACAGCTGAGACACCAAAACACGGCATTTTCTGACCAACACACGCTCTTTGGGGTCAGCAGCAGACTAGCTAGAAAAAGAGGCATCACACTTAGCACATTTTCCACTGCTGCCTCCTATTGAATAAGCAGTGAGAGCTGTCCCAGCACAGTGGATAAGACAACTCCAAGCCCCAGCTAAGTCACAAAGACTGCAAGGATGAACTTCCAGAACTTGCAGCTCTCCAGGACTACTTACTTCTAGGCTAAACGCCAGTGCACAAAGAGAGCACACTATTCACAATCCTCATCTTTAAGCTGAGGCTCTAGGTGCCTTTAATTCTGAGGATGAAACCAGCACTCCTAGGCTGCCAGGTTCCCCCAGTAACAAGACTTCGGGCTCAGACATCCCCAGTTGCTGGCCAGCCTGGAAGACTGAGAATCCCTGTGTGCCAAGTGGACGGAGGCAAGAAGCATGGCAAAGGGGTGATGGAAACTTGCTTATATTCAGAAACAAAGAACTGTGATTAGTGAAATTTAGCGAAAGCAGCTTGCCACCAGTGCTCCCTGATCCCAGCTCCTGCAAGTGGGCGCTGAAACTCCTCCCTGCACAGATGCAGGTGTAAGAACTCAGAGCAGAGGGGAAATGAGGGGTCACTTGCTGAATTTCTGGGAGGACCAATACAGCCAGGAAAGCATATTATTCAGAAACTATAGTTAAGACAGCCCAGTGCTTTCTTCCTTCCTTGCAAGCAGGATGAGGCCTGCATTGGCACCAGGCATCTATCTCTAAATAGTATGAACATCTGGCTTCAGGGACAACATCACTCTTGCAAACAGCCAATACCATAACAGTCACTGACATCTGGGCCTGGCGCAGAGACACAGATTCATATGGCAATAACATCAGTGTGATCAGCAAATTTCATTGGAGTTTTCTTCATAGAGCATGTCAGATTGGCATCTTTCAAACAGATACACATACTTATGAATGTACTGGAAATTTCCTTGAGTATCTCCTCCAAACTGAGGTGATACACACAAATTGTAAGTTATTTAAGGCACCCACTTCCACCTAATCTTCTTGCTTTCTGCCTCTCCAAAGTGACTTCTCTCCAGTCGATAAGCACACATGTAGACACAAGCATTCCTCAAATAACTTCAGACAGAATAGAAAAAAAGAAATAAGACAGACCTTTGGAAACTCAGGTTACACATCAGTTTGCTGAAACCATCTGGGGACTTTGACAGAAACAGTTCTCCCAGCAGATCTTCAGATGACTACTAGGGACATCGGGCAGAGGAAATGTGATAGAGCAGAGACTTCTGAAGTAGCGTAGAGCCCAGGAAAGCTACAAGCAGTTCACAGGCTTGCAGCACGTATCATCTTCATCCGCACTGTCTTCACTGGCAGTGGATTCTACTAACACCAGCCTGCTTTTACAGAAGGGCTTCAAATGGACACAAGACCTTGCTTTCCTCTAGTTTCTTGCTAATGGCAACTAACTGTACCTGGTCCAGCAGTTGTTTCAAATTATTTCATCCTGTAAACACAGAGGTGTTAAATTTGCAGGTCGTATTTATCCCCATGAAATATAAAATTAAGAAAAAACACATTTGTCCTATTTTTACAGGATGGTCTGTTCACACATCCTATTAAAATAGGAAAACATTCCTACTACAGATTCCATTTTATACCAGAAGAACAGTACTTGACCAGAAAAGCTTGTTCAAACGTTCTTCCCCATCCTTCCTCCCCCACCCCCCCATAAAACATACTATATCATTAATCACTGTCATTTTGCTGCCAATATAACTACACCAGGGCTTTGTGACTGATGTAACTGTTGGCAGTCTAACCTCACCGTGCTAATCACCAACATAAGCACCTGGGAAAAAAGAAAATCTGCAAATTAGACCTTTCCTTGGAAAGCATTTCGGGGAAGTCTCCATCTGGGAGTACTCGTTTACAGTGGGTTACCTCCAACAGCTGCCTTTGGCCAGCAAGGTCACCAGTCTGCAAGCAGATGAGTAGCTCTGACAGCTTGCTTCCAAGCAAAGAGAAAAAGGCTTTCCTTCATCCCCTTGTGCCAGCATTGATACTCAACATAATTCTCTCCCCTACTTAGTCTGTTACCCCATTCACCTGGCAAAAACAACGACCAGTGTTCTGCAAAACAGTTCCATCAGTTCACAGCAGGTTGAGCAACACAGTTACTCAATAAGGAAACCAGTGGCTGCAGCAGAGAAGAACTGAGTTGTTAGGGTCCTCTCCATTTGGTGGAACTACCACCCTTCTAATTTTAAATGATCTTCAGGACAGAGATTAAGCATTAGCTTCAAGACGAGTGCTTCAGCCTCTGTGGCATCCCAGTTCATTTGCAAAGCCTTGTCCCATCCCCAAAGTAAAACCTGTGCCTTGGCTGGTTCTAAATAGCTAAAGGATCTAGCATCTGAAGAAAATATAATAGTGATTTCACAGTCATCTGTCCAAAAATATTCCATAATACAAGATTTTAAGCTGAGAGTACTTATAAAACATTTCCCAGATGAAATCTAATACCACGTATTACAGAAATTATAATCAAGTTATCCCAAGTTTTTAAGTTAATATGGACAAATTGTTTTCCTTTAGCTACTACGCTTCAGTAGAAGCACTTAACACTGGCACTCATGTGGCTAAAATAAAGGGCCTATTATTAAGTATGCCAGGCTGCAAAGCCAGAAGCGAGAAACAATGGAGAAACCAGAAAGTCTGACAGCTGAGATGGAAACTATATATACACTAGCCAGGTTTCCCTAGATACCCAGCAAGGTCAAAATTCACATCTTTTGAAACGGCACCATTCTTCACTGCATTCATCAGGTGAACAGAGATGAAGTCACAACCAATTTCCCTTTTATCCATCTTTCAGACTCAATGATGGAAAGGCAGAAGCATCTGATGAACAACCAAGACACTACATGAAAGAAGGGAAACCAAACTCCGGTCCTGGACTTTGCAGATTCATGGTGAGACCTCAGTAATGTTACCTGATTTGTCTCTCTGCCTCTTCCACTTCCTTCTTCCCTCTTCGTGTAAGAAAGTGAATACCTGAGCTATGTCAACAACTATCCATCTGAAATTAAACTCATGCAAACAAATAATACATCTAGCAGTCCCAGAAGCCAGAACGCACATGTCAACAAGTCTGTAAGGTCTAGGAAAGAAATTTCAAAACTACTTCCATCACTGTTCTGACAGCGCTCTGGAATAAGCTTAAGAGCAGAAGTCATCAGACAACTTGTAACTGTACTAACCTGAAGAGAGAAAGTCCTCCCTACATTAAAATAAAACCAAACGAAAGCCATGTTCTCCAAAGCACATGCTAGCCAGGAAAGCACAGCAGTGGTCAAAAAAAGAAAAAGAGCAAATTTAATAACAGAGCACAAGATACCAATAGAAAGACCCTTAAGAAACAGAACATTAATGAGCAAATTTTAACTTTAGCAAATACTCCGAAGCTGGGGCTTGTGGCCTAGCCTGGGAGCAGCTTTCTTGTTTCATACAATGCAGTTCAAAAACCCTTGAGAAAAAAGACAAATGACCAACAGTGAGCAAAGGCGTTCTGCCAATTTTTCTCCCTACAGGAACACGAACAAGTGTTTGTTTTACCATGTGCCGGGAGAACTAGAAAGAAAAGAACAACAAAGAGTTAAAAAAAACCTCTCACACACTTGCTGTCCACTTTGTAATTTACTGGGACACCGCAGAGAATTAAACAATGTTGGTAACCTTAAAGAACTTATCAAATGAAACAGCAGGAGATGTCAGTTCCAGCAGGATTTTCTTTTGCTTCCACATCACCCTCCCATACACGCACACATGCACTGCCAAATGTATCTTGGAGAAAATTTGAGAGTCCTCTCTCAATTGCCTCAGGAAATATGAACATCTACAAACCACATGCTTGGTCCCCCACATCAGCTGAATCAAAGTCCCCCCTAGTAAAGTAAGGCAGCAAGTACACTGCAGTAATTCTTTCCATATTAATATTCAAAGAAAATGTAACAGATACAAAGGTGAATAGAATAAAATCAAATATATAGCTCATTAACAGTACCTGTCCAAGCAGCAAATCTTCCCTCCTACCACTCTCAGAAGCACATTTCAGTGGAAGCCCCAGTTTGTCACAGGACTTCTCGGACAGTAACTTCATAAACCAAAACTGAAACGACTTTATGCTTTTAAGTATTTAAGCACTTATATACAAATAGTTACTATCCATACATCTTGATCTATTTTCAGGCACTTCTCAACTTCGTATTGCTTTAGTCTACCTTTATCTGGTCCAAATAACTTCCATCAGTGGGGAATGTTATTTTAGGCACTGACACGTGCAAGTGCAAATACAGCACACCTATTGAGTGTGAATAACCCCACCTATATGCCACAGTAAGAATAAGCTGTCCTAAAGGATTTAAGTCCTGGTTTCGTCACATTACACCAGACAGAACGCTGTTATCGTTGGCACTGCCTTAAACACTTGATATTCAAAGTCTGAAATGATATCAGAAAAACATCCTCAGCAAATCAGTGTTTCGTGAAAACACAGAAGAATAAATTTTCAGAAATTTCGAATACTGAACAAACAGAGGAAGAAAAGCAAGCAAAAGTGTTATCAACTATGGTCACAGCATGATACAAGAAAAGTGAACATAAGGTTTTTCCTGGAAATCATAAAGCCCTTTCTGAGCTGCCACGTGAGCACTACGTGTTAGCTCTATATGCATACATGGTTTTTTGTTTGTCTGCTTTCCTCCACCCAGAAAAGCTTTTTAAACACATACATTCTGCAGAAGAAACTCTAACATGGTAAATCCTGAAACCCAGCCTTATGCACAAAATATATGGTAAAATGGTAATTCACACGTCCATCAGTTAAAGCTGGCAAGCATCAACACATGGTGTGCACAGAAGCAAGAGAACTTTCTCAAGATTGTGCCTAAAATTCCCTTAACAGAGTCAAAAAGAAAATAATAATAAAAAATATAATCAATGGATATCTGATTTCCAAGTTAACCAACAGCGTACTGATAGTCATAGGTCACTCTGATGTGGATTGGCATTTAAATGATTCCAATGACAAAAACTTGCAAGTTCTGAACACCTTTATGTGCTATTCAGACAGTCTCATCTGTTTCCAAGTCGGGAAGAGCGTTCCCCTTATAATCAAAGAAATATAAAATAATGCTTCAGAAATCACTGGTGAACCATATTAACGATTTGCTGACATAATAGTTGCCTTTGGACGATACTGCTTTGAACACTGTCTAAATACAATGATTTATATAAAGGCATGCTTAAAGATAACTTGTCTTTCTCCTTGTACTCCACACTTCACCGCTGCATGCTAGGGAGAAGGTGGGAGAAGAACAGAATGAAAAAGGTGGGTGAAATCTATTCTAACATCACACTCCCTTGCGGATAGCCTGCACTGAAATAAAAACGACACTGGCCCAAACCAATTACAGAGTTACGTCAGGATGACTGCATTGTGCAAGAGTTCAGAATAGCTGTGCTGGCCAAGTTCCCTACACTGGCAACTCCATCCTTCCCAGAATCAAGAAAATAATGATAAAAACTGACCCATCCATGCAACTGCATGGCGTTCAGTACTTGACCTCACCCAACCTGATCTGAAGTAGTGTGCTCCAGCATCGCTCCATTCAGCAAGCAGATTCTACCAAAGCCAACAAATACCGGCATAAAATTGAAGTGGGAAGAGATTCTGTACGACCATCTTCATTCTGTAAAATGCTTTACGCTCCTCGAAATTAGTCTGTTTATTTCATGAAATGCTTTGTTTCTCTGTCCCGTTAAAAAGCAAAGACAGCCTCACTCAAATACACACAAAACAAAAAAGCTTCTCTGATGCAAATGAGCATTTGTTCTCAGAGGAGGATAGAGATCTTTGTGGCAGCCATTAACAGCTCGAAGTGTCCTTTTCATCACCCCCGGTCCCACTCTCTGCAAAGCCCTTCACAAAAGGCCTAATCCAACATTTTCCCTTGTTGTTTTCAATCTTAAATAGCCACATTCTCATGGCAACAGTTGTTTCACGGCAGTCTGTACGGATACAGCTCTATCAATTCGAAAAAAGTATCAATTTTAAAATAATTGGTTTCCCACCTCAAGCAAAACCTGATATTCAAACGCAAAAAAAATCCTCTAGGCCCTTGTGAAGTTACACCACTGCAGCTGCAGTAACACAGCAGCGCAAGATGCCTGTGCATGTGAGCCTTTAAGCCACCGGCATGTCAGGCCATGTTTGCATCTCTTACTGGGATGCAGTACCTTGAACCTGAAGGCGAACAGCTCCTTCACAGATAGTACCTATTTTTCCTCTTCATTTCTCCCATATTGCTCAAAATTCGCTTTTTTCATTACCTTTGCGACTAAAAATAAGAGGTGTTTCTTTCTGGGCCTGGGAGAAAGCTCAAGAGATGCAGCACAGAGCTCTCACCAATTCAGGTAAGAAAAGTTGGTTTAACTGCCAATAAAACCAAACCTCGCCCACCTCCATCTCACACACCGACCCATGGAAAGAAGAAGAGTTTTAACAGGATTTGCCCAGAACACTTTGCAGTGATTGTATCAGCAGAAGTGCAAGATAGTTTAACGTGTAATACAGTAAACACTTCTCCATGGGCTACGTTCCTTTCAAAGCTATTTAAGAGCATAAACATGAATGCGAAGCTTGCAGTTGCCTTCACCAAGAAGGTAGGATTATCTGCACCAACCCATATTCAGAATTAGCTCCCCTCTTCTAAAATAAATTCGCTCATATATTTCAAGTTATGAATAAATGCTGTCTTAAAAGAGAACTCAGAGGTACAAACACATTTCCACAGGCAGTTACAGAACTCAGCAGGACAAAAACACTAAGGGGAGGAACAGCTTTTTTTGCCTAATGGCCCATTTGATACCCGACAGCACAGCGTGCAGGTGAAGTCTGGTGACCTGGAGACTAGAGAAAAAAATACATCAGTTCAGAGATGCCCACTCACAACCACTTCTGCTGCACACCCCCACACTGCACACACATCCATCTATTTCAGCTGCTAC
Source organism: Bambusicola thoracicus (assembly GCA_002909625.1). NCBI lineage: Eukaryota > Metazoa > Chordata > Aves > Galliformes > Phasianidae > Bambusicola > Bambusicola thoracicus. The sequence continues at coordinate 36,489 of PPHD01000292.1, read as the reverse complement.
TGACCGCAAGGAAAAGGTGAAGAGTCGACATAAATTGGTTCAGCATTCATTCTGCACAGCACCACAAGCTTAGATTTCAGTTCCTCTATGCATAACCTGAATTATAAACACGGTGCTCCCTTTATTTGACTCTTAAGCCACCCATCTGAAGCACAATGGGACGTGTCACACGCACTTGCTTTGCTGCCCTCATAATACAGTTTAATTATGATGACTGAACTAACGGCCTCACATCATAGACTTTTACAGGTTGACCCCGTGTCATCCTGATGTATCATTTTGCACCAGTTCAGTGCTGTAAATCAATTTAAGATCTCCAGCAGGTTGAAGAGGCTGGTAATGATGCTTTCTCTGCAGTCTCCAGGGACTCCACATTATGCACAACTTACATTATTTATAAAGCTGAGATGATGCCTCCATTAGGCTCGCTAAGACTACTCAAATAAGCCTCTACTTTACACACCCAGCTTGGAGCTCAGAAAGCACACCACTGGCCATATGTGATATACAGTGCATTAATGCTTCAATTAAAAAAAGCCACACAACCCCTTCATTTTCAGAGTTCAAATTTTTATACTAAGCAACTAAACTCAGAATTTAACCTAATTTCCCAGTATTCTGGAACACGGTAAGCACTTTTCAGAGCCATTATATTACTTTTCCATACGTTCAGCTCCTTACTTTGTGTTCAAGCTACAGAAGAACAGCAAAAGCTCATCAGTTTGCATGCATCTGAATTGACAGTTAATATACAGAAACGGAAAGGCCTTCATCTGCTTATTCGGTCACTTTTCTCAAATGCATTGGATCACCACATCTTTAAGGGCACACAAGAAGGCAAGTCCGACAGGACAGAGCAAGAAAAAAAATGTATTTGTTTACATACCCAGTGGTTGTGGGGTCAAAATTGCAGCAAGGACAAATCCCTGCCCTTAGGGTAACCTGATCGTGCCTTCAACAGATCCTCTCTGGTAGCTGTGGAGAACTCGGGCTCAGCCAGCTCCAGGGAAATTTCTCTCAAGCTCCTCCTCGCAGTCTGAAGTAAACTAGGAGGGTTTGATCCTTCAGACCGGGGCAGGAATCCCAAAAGGGGCTACAGAGCTCTCAGTGCCATCCCGAGGATCTTCGGGTCACAGGGATGAAGCGAGCACTCCAAAGTTGCACAAAATCCAGTCAGAACCCCTAACAAGCCTCACAGCACAGCTCTGGCTCAGTGTGAAAATAGAAGAAATGCTCATCAGCTGCAACCAACAAACTAATCTCCCGTAATTCAGCAGAGTAATTACAGACAAGCAAAAGAAAAAACTAAGCCAATGTTGACACCTCGAATTTCCTCACATGATTCGCTCCCATTGTCTGGCAGGCCAAGGTGCAGGCAGGCCGGCAGCCACACGGGCTGGAGAGCTGCTGCACACACATGCCCAGGAAGAAATGAAATGCAGCCTCTGTGGGCCAGGTCAGCTTCAGTTCTTAGTCCCGCTCTTGAGCGCTGCTTAAAAACACACAGATCTACTGGAGTAGATCCTCACCAAGAAGGTAGGCTTATCTACGGAGCGTTTTTTCTTTGTGACTACTCGCCTGTGTGCTAAAGCAGTATTAAGGATCAGCTATGACATGTGTAAAGCACAGCTTTTCCCTGAACGTGTCGGCCTCAGGACACTGTATCCTTAAGCACTGACATGCATGAAGCCATGACACGTTTCATGGCAATGAGCTTTCCCACCCACTTGTGTCTGGAATACACATCTACTTGTGCTCCCGCACACCTCCATGTCACAACACCTCTCCTTCCCCAAATAAGGCTCATAACTCGACTTACACCCAGCAAACACTTTTTTCCCGTAAAACACACCACAATAACGATAACTGCTCAGACTAAGCTACAGTTATCTGTCCAACACAGCAGCAAACTGGAAGGTCAGGGCACATATCAGCAGACGGATCTGCTAACAAAAGAGCAAGCACAGCGCTGCTTCCACGGTCACAGCTCCCACTGACTTCAGTTTACACACAAAAAAGTAAGTCAGGATTTGGCCCAGATCCTTTCCAGCGTATTACTGAGTTTTTCCACACTGGTAGATTTCAATCAGTTTTAAAGATCTATATTCAGGATAAGATAATTTGGCTGCAGAGCCCGAGCAGATGAAGAAACTGCAGTGAGGAGGAGGAAATGTCGTGCATCCCAACCTTCTAACGGCAAGGAAGAAAAAAATTAAGTGAACTTTCCTTGACCTCTAAGCAGAGATTTGTCATCAAAGGAAAAAAAAAAAAAAAAAAAAAAAAAAAAAAAAAAAAAAGGAGGAGAGGGGGGCTGCGGAGAGAAAGAAAGGAAGATCAAGTCACGACGCAGGCAGAACTGAGGGCCGGCCGAGGCGAAAAGCTTCTCCCCGTAAAAACAAAGGCGGGCGCTCGCCCCGTCCCGAAGCGCTGCGCGTCCCCGGCCGGGGCACAATGGGGCCGGCAGTGGGAGCGGGGCCGGGCGGCGGCCGGAGGAGCGGCTTCCCGCGGGCCCCCCCCTCCCTCCGAGCCCGCGGCGGTACCCGCACCTACCCGGGAAGCGGGGGCCGGCAGCGGGGCGGGACGCCATCATGCCGGCAGGGAGAGGGCACGGAGCCGCTTCTCCCGGACGCGCCGGGGACCCTCGCCTGGCCCGGTGCAGCGGGGAGGAGGAGGAGAAGGAGGAGAAGAGCGCAGCCGCCCGCCACGGGGAGAGACGAGGGGCCGCGAAGCTGTTACCGGCTGTGGTACGGCCGCCGGGCGTTGAGAGGGGGCGAGCCCCGCGCCCGCCCTGCCTCCGCGCCGGGATTGATCTGGTCGCGCTGGCGTCAGGCAGTCGGAGCCGCCCAGCCTCCACTTACCGCTGCCAGCTCGCACGGACACACACACACATACACACACATATACACGCGCGCGCGCACGCACCGGCCCGACAAGGGATCCTCTCCAAATTACCGCCCCCGCCGAGCAGGGCTCGGGCCCCGCTAGGAGCGCTGCTCACGCCCAGCCCCGACCCTCAGCGCCGCGGCGCACTCCGGGCTTCTATCCCCGCCCGGGGCTCGGCCTCCGCCGCCGCGTTCCCTCCGCGGGCAGCCAGGGGCGCTCCGAGCGCCAAGGGCTCGCGATGAACGATCGGCAGCGCGCTGACAGAACGGGGTTCTGTGCTACCCGTCGCTTACAGAGTTACTCCTCACGTATAAAAGTAAAGCTGCGAAAGCGTGAGCTCATATAGACGTAGAACTTACCCCTACGGCCTGAAACGCGCACTCTCAGTCCGCGCTCTCAGTTGCTGTGAGGCACATCCAGCCGAAGGTTCAGAGCCCGCTGGAAGAAAGACGAGCAGTGGTACCTCCTGTGCTGGCGGGACCTGCAGAGCGCTCAGCCGAATGCCGCGCAGATGAATGAACGGAAGCTCATCTTTGTAGCAAATACCTTGGCTTTCAGCCAGCCATCATCCCTGAGAGGACATAGGAAGCGACGAAAGACAGGAAAAGATGATGATGCGCCTGCACCTACATCATTACATCGCTGTATGCACGCCAGCAGGTTCTAGGGATGGTATCAGCCTCGCTTTTAAACACGGCAAGACTACAATGTCTGCCCCAAGAGCTTGGCAGTGCCTCAGTCATCCACATGGAGAAACACATGGAAAAGGCCTGACGTGTGTCCAGAGCATGGGCAGCTGGGCAGGCTGCCTTGGCAGGGCTGGGACGGGCAGCAGGCTCGTGGCATCTCACTGCTCCAGCATCTATTCGGTGCAGGATTCACACTAAACAGATATGACAAGACAGTAATCAGGGCAGCACTGCAGTTTGTCAGGTGTCTTGTTAGAACCACATTTTTACCTCTTTTGTTGTCGTTAGGCTTGACTGGTTGGTTTGCTTTGGCATATGAGAATTAAATTATTTTCTACTTAGGTTGAGGCTCGGGGAGGATCACATTAATATGTGCTTTTACTATAAAGGGAAACAAAATGGGCCGTCCCTCCTGCAGCCTGTCTTTACATCAGTCTGATTGATGACACCGTCAGTCGTGAGGCCCTGAGCCTGCATTTTAATGGAACTGGGATACTTACGCAGATAAACTTCTAATAACATTTTCAAAGGAAACATTTATCTCCCATACACTTCTTAAAATCTCACGGAGCACCTGCCTGATCACTTCTAACATCCTTCTCTCAGAAATGGCATATCAGAAGGAGCAGTGCTGAAGGATACTGAATTACACTGCATATTTCTATTCAGTTACACCAACGTAACACATATTTAAGAAATACCATGACAGCAACTGCTACCACTCCTGCTGGCTTTCGATCATCCTCTACACTTGGAGTTAACATGCAGATGACAACTTACCATTTCCTGTTAATCTCAGCCAGGCAGCCTATGTTTTACCAGGTTTAACCGTTTAACCCACAGGAATTGCAGGGATAGCAACTGCCTTTTGGAGAAGGTTTGTCACCAGACGCGTTGACTTTGTTTTACCTCTGTTTCACAAGGTTTCTGCCAAAAAAAAAAAAAACAGAACTTCACGGGCAATTAAATTGTATCAAACACACAACTTGTTATTTGCATTAAAATCACCGGAGTCATTTTCTTGTTGGCCATTACAACACTGCCCTAGCGTGGGAAAACACAATCAGCATTTGCTGAAAGGAGAGGCAGTTCTGTCAGGAAGAGCAATGTGTTTGTAAGGACACTTGATTTCATAATTTCCTTCTTTCTGGTCTGGTAAAACAGCACTCATCAACCTCTATTCTCCACGGCTCGTCTTCTTCTTTGAATAGGTGAAATACTAAACAATCTTCCCACCACAGCATTATTAAAATTGGATATGCAGATTGTTCAGCAGTCACACAAATAGGTTTGGGAAAGACGCCTCTGGCAGAAAACAGCATGTGAGAAAAGGTAAGATGTATTCCTAAGAGGTCACCATAATAGTGCAGAGCCCGGTATGCTTCTCCAAACCCCTCTGGGTTCAGAGCATTGGTTAGCCATGGCAGTACATTTCCACTGCTGAGAAAGGCACTTGGATTTGAGCTGGGCCAAGTCATTTCAGTCTGCACAGCAGCACAAGTGTGACAGTGCACCTGGACAGGCTCCAAAGGGCAGCTGAACAGGGCATCAAAAGGATAGCAATGGTTGAGCTGCTCATCTGATGCCCTGTCCCTATTAAAGAGGACACAGCTCTCCTGTTCCCCTCCTTTCCTGTCCACCTGCGCTGCCGAGTGCTCTGCTGGCATCGGTGGGTAGCTGAGGAAGAGCAGGCTTTGGGGCAGCTCTCCTTCCTCCCCTGCTCCCCAGCAGCATAAGAGTAGTGTCTCAGCAGCCTGAGTGTCTGCCCAAGGCTGGCTGAGGGTGACTAGCAGAGGTTCCCTTCACCAGCACTTTAAGGGGGATGTGAGAGTGGGTGGTACCTTAGGCTGTTCAAAGTGGTTAATGCTTGGAGGAACTGCTCTGATGCCACTCCCACAAAAGCGATTCTTGCATCTCCCAGGGAAAGCCAAAAAAAGATACTCTGTGCCAGAAGTTGACAGGTCCTCATTACCAAGCATCCAGATTCAATTTTTCCTGCTCTGAAAAGAAGCTCTGAGCTTGCACTGTGTGAGTTGCACAAAAACATAAAGGAACTATCCAAGATAGAAATTGAGAGGCTTTTCTATACAATTTTTTTGATGGGTCCAGCTTAAACGAACTCTTAAATGCTTAAATGCTTAACTCTTAAATGCTTAAATGAACTCTTCACGAGCTTGTCCCTGTACAGTCAAAAGCCCACTTGGGACCTACCTGTGTTTCCTGACTCGCTCAGGCAGAACAATTTCACTCTAACCTAGCAGTTCTTCCTAAACTGGCCTACCATGGTTAAGTGGGATTTATATAAAATGAATGTGGAACTGATAATTTTACAAGATTATTATATGTATTTTCCATTGTTGCATTAAATAAGACATCTGCTTTAAATCTATTTGCAGGTGCCAAAAAGGTCTTTGATCAAATTGAGAAGTCATTCATCTTTTCCAACCAAGAGATGATGGGATTCAGACCAAAATTCATGACTTGCCTAAGATTAATGTATATGGCTAAAGCTGGCAAGATCCTTATTAAAAGTTATGAATTTGAGAGATTTGGGAAGAGAAAAGTGCTAAGCATGGCAATCCCTTATCTCCTTTATTGGTTGTTTTCTCTGTAGACTCTAATGTAAGGACTTTGCTCCAGCGGTACTATATCACTGGTAAAGAAGGGAGGAATACTGGGTTGCAATCTGCTCTGAGTGCAGCTGAGCACAGAACTCCTGCCCGCTATGCCACACCACTGCTATACTTTCTAGGGAGTGAAATTTTCCCTTTGCATCTTTTCTGGCACTATTCAGGAGCTTCTGAAGGTAGATTCATTTTATCCTGGCTTTCATTTTAGCAAGAGATAGTGGATCCCATGTAATCAAACATTGCTGGCTCTTTTAAAATTAAATTTCCCTTCAGTCACTCAGCTTAAAAAGATTTACATAACTGGAACAACCTTGCTCTGTTATTGACTTCTTGGAAGACACCACTAAGACTAATCTTATCTCCCACTTTAATTACTATTTTCAAGTTCTTACAGTCTTGTCCCACTTACATCTTGTTGTAAAAAAAAAAAAAAACACCATAGTATGATACACTAAAATTTACTCAGACAGGTGGCGGGTACAAAATTAAAGCTAATTAACCCTATGAGAGAAGAAATCAGAGGTGGCTTTGCAGTTCTGGGCTCTCTCTACTTGGTCACTTGGTTGCACCGTAGGATGAGTGCACTAAAAACTGGTGCTGCAGGAGGAGCTGTGTGTCATAGCTTGTTACACTCCTGCCTGTGGACTAAAGGGACCTTGGGAAGAGACTGGCTCAGCAGATCATGGTAACTGGATACAGAGATCTATCTCCTTTATACCCAAAACATGAGCTCATTCCACACTAAGAACACCATAACTGATTAAAAGCATAAAAGAAAAAGCTCTTGTGCACCATTTTCATTCCCCATATAAACAGCAGTTAGTATAAATCTTGAGGAATTCAGAACCCTCCTATCATTTTTTTCTGAACAAAGGAAATTCTAATTCACACTGCCAGCATCGCTTTTGGCTGCATAAGTCAGCAGTAAAACAGTCCCACCCTTTCTCCTCCACGAGAGCTGCTCATCCCTAACCCTGTGTCACCCACCTCCTTTGTGCTGGCACAATTGCTGGTGCAGCTGCAGACAGAACAGGCCTCCAGCCAGCTTAAGTGCTCATGAAACTATAATAGATATAGTGAACTTCTTCTTAAGCAATGAAAAACTCTGTCATTTTGAGTACAACAGCACACATGGAGTTAGGAGAGCTAAGGTAAGCTGGGCTCCCTGGTGAATAGAGAAGACAAAGAGTGATAGGACCGAGGAATTGAATGAGCTGATACGATTCCTGCATATTAGAGAAAGCATATGTTGGGCCCTGCATTAGATGGTAGAAAGCAAAAAAAAAAAAACAAAAAAAAACACCTACTGTCCTTCCACTGTTCACAAACAAAAGATGCCAAAGAATCACAAGGATGCCTGTCAAAAAGGAAGTGACTCTTCAGAATGCTTCCTTATGCTCAAATAAAGAAGCTGATGCAGCTGAGCACAGGGTATGCATGCATTCCCATCCCGTGTTCTTCCGTGTATTCTCCAGTTCCAGAGTTTTCATTTACGTGAGGTATGGAAGTAACTGAGCTCAGGAGAGTAAGTAAATTAGTAATTAATTAGTCATCCCAAGGCAATGAGTTCTCAGTGACTTCTCAGTGACTTCTCAGTAACTGATAAGTCCTGAAAATAAGTGTATATATATTGGCTTCTGTTTGCACTTTCAGGAGGAAATGACACTGTAGGCTTCAAATGTCTTGGCAGTCATGCAGAGCATTAGAAAACATTGCCCACATGACAACAGCATTGGGACCAACTTTAAACTCCTTCTTTCCTCAATAGACCAAAAATAGCCAAATTTTTGACAAACAAGTTGAGTAGATTTAGAAGCAACCCCCTGTACATTTCATATATCGTTGCACAAATCTCATCTACACATCCTCATTATAAGCCAATCCTCATTATAAGCCAAAAAAACTGCAAAACCAGGCTGTTGAAAGTTAGGAACTATCAGGATCAATGTTGTTGGTATAATCGTAAGTACTCAGTTGAGGTGTGTCCTGACACCAACCCTCGATTGCTTATACACGTTCTTTCCAAAAGATCCGTCCATTCAGTGAACAGAACAAACAGTGGTCAGAAATAACACGCAGTGATTTTGTTTTCCCCACCAGGTTGATGCTGCAGCTAACCATTACAGAAGGGGTTTCGCCAATAGCTAGTTGCAAAGCTGAGACTAAGATGAGACTGGTTTACAGCTCGTTGCTCATCTCCTGACACAAAAGTCATCCTTCCTTTTCCTGCCAAGTTGATCTATTTTCCCAAGTGGACAGGAGTATGACAGCCTCTCAAAAAGAGAAAAAAAAAAAGTTCTCTAACATTTCCAACCCCGGCAAAACTATTTGTTCATTTCTTCATCTATGTTGCTTGAACATTTACACTCCCATTTTCTACACGTGTTCTGCCTGAAGCACACACCTAGGATAATTAATATTTGATGAAGTTCTGAATACATAAAATCAATACAGTCTCAGCGTAGGCAACCTGAATGACAAACGATGATCTTAGCCCACTAATAATATACGTAGGTTGCTCCTAAAGTAATGCCTCCTATTTATTCAATGGAAACTACGACAGAAACAAAGAACATGCTAACACTACCTGATAGAGCAAATTCTCAGCTACAAAACACTATGTTTCATAGTGACCACATTAGCTATGCATTTTTGTCAGCAATGAACAACAGTCTGCATACCATGCTGGTGAAAACGTGCCTGGCTGCCCAGAACATGGCTTGTCTTTCACATCGCTGTCACCACTGCTGAAACACACTATCCACTGCCTCACTGTGCTGACGTTCTTTGTTCATTCTCTGTAAACATTCAGCAAGCGTTGATGAATGTCAGTGGGTGCCAGTTTATCCTCATGGAAGAATTCAGTGACAAATCCTTGCTTTACATGCACTTCCACCTCAGACATCATTTTGTCAGACTGCCCCTCTGCTGCCATCTGTCACATGGCAACATGTAAAGGGATATTGCCGGGAAGGTTGAACCTCTACTGCCTCTAATGTCATGGGCCTACATAACGAAATAGGAGGCGTTATCCTTGGAGCAGCCCAAGGACTGAACTATGCTGTGCACACCCAGAGATCCTGCTGATGTCAGAGGAAAAGACCACATGGCTCACCGACACTTCGGAAAGCAGTATTTTAAGTTCCACAGTCAATGAGACTAAGGTACCCATGTGACTCTTCAGACAATTAGATTTCAGTATGAAGCATTTTATCTGAGTGCAGAAAAGTATCACTTTTACAGACAAGGATCAAATGTTCAGTATGGATCCATATGTTCACAAGGAAGTCCCCCAACAACAGCAAATAGCAAGAGATAGCAATTCTAACTGGAACCTTATTCTAACTGGAAACCTGTAATCAGAAATTGGCCTCAGTCAATGCACAGCTAGTCCAGCTTCTGCAAAGTACTGTCACACAGCATGTGACATCCCTACAGTTCAGTTGTTCATGCTCCTAAGGATTTCAGCACCTAGAAGATGGCACTGATAGAGAGTATATCACCCTGATTAAGCAAAGCATATGCCTGTCAGAGAGCAACCAGATGGAGGAGTGCAGCAATTTATGGCCTGCAGTTAGACAGTCTTGCACTGTGATCTCATCAAATCTTGAACAGAATACGTGAAACTTGGTCATTGTGTCAGTGCACAGATAAGATGCACTCTAGGGAAAACACAGATAGCTTAAGAAACAGTTTAGGGTTCTGACGTAGGACTCAGATGACAACTGCTAATGCGCTGTTTCAATTCTCAGCTAACTTCCCAGATGTCTGAGATACCCCAATCTAGTCCTGGTTGGTCATATTCGAGAGTCATGGTGCTGCTGAGAGCAGATTTCTCATTTCTCAGATGAGAAATAAAATTACAGTCATGCTTTGTGATTAATTAAAAAAATCATTCTTGGTTTTGCTTGAGGGCATGGCATTTTCAGAGGCAATGTAATAGAGAAAGGAAGATTGTTCGGTTTGTTTGATCCTGGTATAACCTGCCGGCCTTCTGTTTTCAAAATCCTATCTCGAAGATTTTCAATATTAGGACACCAAAAGCCAGCAATGTAAGTTGGTTTAAGGCTCAAAACATCATGAGAATTTTCTAGAAAGACATATACAAAAATAGAGCAGATTATGTAACATATTCTTTTACAGATACATCCTCTTCCCTTTACACACACATTTCCGCTCATTCACACCGCTAATTAGTCAAGCGTTACCTCAACTCATTTCCCCAGATTCTGATCTAATGTGTGTTCATCTTTATGTTGGTTTGAATCTCTTTGGTTCCAATCGTTATCTTTGCCTGCAAAACACAATATACATATAGAATTTTACATATAACTGTCATACTCTAACAAAGCATACAAAGTTTTATCTCAAACTCATTAAAGACAGTGACAACTATGCTTCCTGAGGAACTAAGCAGTCAGAATGCAATTAACCAACCTGAAGTTTAGCCAGGGCACCAAACAGCACCAATGGCTCAAGAGGAAAATGCCCAGGGGATTCCAAGCAGTGAGGTCTCCTATCTCCCACAGAGCATAACACTGCCCACAGAGGGATTGCTAAGGCCTAAGTGAATTTACAAACCTTCTGTTCTTCATATATATGTAGTGTTTGACTTTGTCAGTCTATAAAACAATTGATTTCTGGAATTTTTAGGCTGAAAAGCAATCACATTTTTTTATACTTGCTTTGTTTTGATTTTTGTTTTACTTTCTGTTCTTTCAACTCCGACAAAAGTGAATCAGAGAAGCAATGCCTGCCTTATCGTTGATTTGTGGCATATAATCATGTTAAATACAGATCACTGGCCTCCTAGTTACTACAGTGCCATTTATAAGAGACAATTATCCCTGCATGGTGCAGTTTTCATGATCTAGTGATTGAAAATGCTTGTTATCAGTGCAGACCCAGCTAAATGCTGTGTGTTTCTCTCTCCAAAGCTGATTTGATTTTCCAGTGCTGTCTGTCATCCTTGAAGTTCCCTGCAGTGCAGCTCAGTTCTCAGTCTGCACACACCAAGTGAGATCCTTTTGATGTGAGGTGCATGGGGCAGAACCTGCATGCTGCTCCCACCTGCTCCAGGACAGCAGTACAAGAAAAAGGAAAGAAGCACATCTACTCTGGGAAGTCTCCAGCCACTGTGATATACTGAAAGGAAGCCCTGCTAAAGGCAGTGACCACGTGCAAATACCAAAACAAAAGGCAAGAGGGGCTGGGGGGGGGATGGAATATAACAGCATTGTCTACCAAAACACTCCAGTTAGTTTTAAAATTAGCTGGAGAAGATGCAAAGAAGCCTAAATCTTAATGACCTCAGTCCTGTAATATACTACTAATTAGCTCTATGATGAATAAATAGGAACAGAATAAGGAGTGACAGACTAGGTCAGCCAGTGGTTTGCCAAGCCTTGTCTCATCTTTTCTGCTTCGGTCTGTATGAGATACTTTTTAATTGTGTCTATGCTATCTTTTATTAGTAATCAGGACCAGAATTGCATTGTGTTACACACTATACAAATATACACAGAAACATTCCACTTGCTCTTTGATCCTGTAAAGTACGGTAAGAGCAGCTCCTTCCCAGCTGATATTTGTGCAGCTCCTTCTGGAGGGCAGCCACATGCCTTTGCTGTTTCTCTGCCTGCCCTCTTCCTACCTCCTGCTGTCCTAACCCAGCAAGCCTCACATTTTTCTGCCCTGCCTCTCTCTGCAGCCTACACTGTTCTGCACTGTGATTACTTTTTCCTCTATGCATTTGCCTCTTTGGTCTTACCCCTAACACTGTTCTCTCTTTCTCTCCTTCCCGTATGATGATGACCTCATTCGTTTTTTTCATCATCACAAAAGAGCACCTAATTTGTACCATTTATATTTTAAATATGTAAAAATATGAAAATGCAATGGCCTCAAGTTCCCTGTTCCTCCACTGAACAGGGGAAATGTGACCTTAGTCTATCAATATACTGCTTATGTGCTGAGCGTGTCAAGAGGGTCCATTAGAGGACACCTGTTCTATTCTATTGAGTCTTACCAGAAGCAGAAAACCCTCAGTACAGAGCAGTGCTAATGCTCAGGTCACAGCCCCTCCACACTACCAGGGAGAATAAGAAATGTCTGAAAGTAGCCTTGGGTTTGTAAGAAAACTGGCTCAATTTTCTAACCAAGTGGTTAGAAAACCACTCTAGTCCCTCTTGTAACTTCAATAATACGTGTCAAGAGGCAATAAATATTATCCTCTGCAGTCTTTCTGCAAGTTAACTATTCCTTCTTAGAAGGGAGCACAGCACATACAGCTCAGTGAAGAAAGACTTCTGGAAGCCTTGAATATTATATCATTCCCAAATGCCTCACTTCTCCTTAAAATCCATCAGACTTCCTCAGCCCACAGAGGATCTGCTCTTTGAGAATTACTGGACATGTTATGCATTTCTCTACATTCAGAGCAATGGCACAGACCCCTGACCCAGCTTAACGTGTGTCCTAAGCAGTCAGTCAGCACTGCAAAACCACTCTGAAACACCAGCAGTTTGCTGACAAGGCTGTTGCATGCAGCTCTCACAGTGCGTGTTCCGTGCTTTTCTTGCTAGGATCTGCTATTCCTTGCATACATTCCTGAGTGAGGCGGAGTCTCTTCTCCTTTTAAAACTCATCAACACAGTGGTTACCAAGATCACAAATGCAGCAAAAAGACTGTTAGAAGCAGAGCAAGTTATTACATCACTGGGAATCTGGTGAATGTTAGAGCACTGCATGGATGGCAACACTGCACTAACTGAGACCACTCCACCAGCATATATTATCAAGGTATACAAGCTATCAAGAAGAAAGTGCCCTGCAGGTATGCAGGTGTTGCTTATGTGGGGGTGGGGCATTGTTCAGCAACAACATTTTGGAAAGGAGGCCAAGGTTTTTAAAGAGACCGTGCTTCTCTTACCAGAAAAACAACAGGACCCATTATTAAATAATTCAAACATTTGCCATTAAAGGGTTTGCCGTAAGTAGGAGTGCTGTAATTCTATTTGCATCGTTACTCTTTATTTCATTCATGGTAAGTACTTTAATTACCAGGTACGCATTAACCAAACAGTGGGCAGCCAGGAGGACTTCAGCTCTCTCATCAACTGGACCAGCACATTGTGCCCTACATATCTACCTCCTATATCTGTTTAATTAGAGCTATGTTTCCTTCTAGTCAAATTTAGTGAAAGGTTGGGACAAATACTAGCTTCATTCTCATCTATTGGCCATACATACAGCAAACGCCCCAGAAACAGAACTTTCCTCCTCACTGTTGTAAGGAAAGTACGATCAGCTTTCTGGCATTAGCACCTATGGGAGTAGACACAGATGCACACTGTTACCAGCAGGTCCTGTGAACCCAGAGCCCTGCTTTCAGCAGGGTAGATGTGATAAAATCTTTCTTCTTTCTCCAACAGCATGACTAATAAATGTAGAAATTCCCTTCTCCTCTCTCCTGCCGCCAACATCTGCCTTATCTCCAGTTCCTCCTTTAGACGTAATTTCAAACATGAAAGTCATGTCTGTACTATGACCAGGCAACCTTATTTCTGGCACGAGATCCATGGCATGCTGCAGTTCAGTGTTAGGGAGCTGAAAGTTAAGATCTGGCACCTCCAAAACACGGTGATTGGAACGCCTGCTTCTGGATCTCCACTTGCCTGGTTCAGTCTGCTCTATCTCATGAAGGCAGCTGTGGTTCCACTGCTGGTTTCTTGCCACAGCAGGTGCACAGCTGAAGAAACATGGCAGGCATTTATGAAATGGTACACCACTGAACACTATATCCAGCAAGTAAAGGGGACCATCCCAAAGCCTTCCTGGAATTTTGGCAGCATTTCCAGGAGATCATCTGCAAATTACTAGAGATGGGTATTACATGCACACTGTAGGCAATAAATAAGAGTGATTTTAAGGGGCAGTGGATATTGACAAAGTAACACCTCTAAGAATAGAATACAATCACTGGCATAAGCAGCAGAGACGCTAACAGCAATGGAGGAGGATCTACGGAGTGTCTTGAAAGTATATTTAGTAGCAAAAAATTATTTTAACCAACAAAATCCAGAGACTGCAAAGGGCTACACACATACTAAAACCAGTATCCCAGCCACAGCCCCCCTGAATTATAAAAGATAACAGGCTACTCATATTTTGCCCCTTTTCCTCTGTTTGCAAAAGGAATGCCTTCTCCTTACAGCAGGTGTTTTTCCTGTGGCTTATTTTTCTTTAAGATTTGTAGCACGAGTAGTAATAAGGAAAAAAAAGTATATATTGCATTGCCTAATGTGCAAACACTGAAACTTTGTGCACATGGAAGAAAACCTGCAGGCAACATCAGAAAGTAGCAAAAATAAAACAGCTATATCCCAAACCAGGCACAAACACCACAGTACTGTGTGTTGTGAAACAAGTCATGATCATGGGCCAATTCTAAGATCCCTCAGTGAGGAATGTACTATTTTTGCACCACGTGAGGAAAGAGTTAGGACAGACTCAACACAGATGTAAACACTTCCGTGTTTCACCTGCCTATATTCTCAAAGCAGCAGGTCAGCTCTAGCATGGAAATTATCTCATGACATGCTTGATATCCACCACATTTCAGCAGAGCTTTCTACTCCTGCCATGTTTCTGTCTGCCTCCCAGGCAGAGCTAGCTCACACCTGTTGACCTTGTAACGCAGCAGAAACAACTATGCTATTGTGTTTATTCTTGGTGCCTTTCTGCTGAACAGCAACAACAGCAATCAAATATTAGAACTTCAGCCAGAGAAGTGTCCTGGAATATCCAGCTGGAAAATGCTGAGGCTTTGGCACACCTTTAAAAACCTCTCTGCTTTAGTAGAATTTACTCAGAGCTGCAAGTAAGATGCCTACCCTCAGCTCACACAAATGGGAGTACTCATGAATCTACGCAAATATTTGTTAATGGGAAGCTGAGGAAGAGATGCCACTGTTGCTGCCACCCTTGTGATCTGAAATCTCTTTGCTGTCTACAGGTCTTGCTATGAAGCAGCTTCCATTTGTCTTTCACCCCTTCACAGTTGCAGTACAGGAGCTACCCAGCTACAAGGGAGAGGCCTACACACAATCAAAAGAAAGCTCTGCACCGTTGTAGAGTGCTCTGGGGCTCAAACTTGGATGAAGCAAGTTTCAGCTTATGTATGCTGCATTCAGAAATAACTCCAGCAAAGTCTTCCTTTGGTCACCTCTGCATTATTTAGATATAGCCCAGTCTGGTTATTAGAGAAAGAATAAAACTTAGCCTCACTGATTGCATAACATAAGAATTAGTTTGAATATATAAAACAATATTAATACAGGAAAACATAGGTAATAACAAAAGTAGAAGAGCTACTTCTAAGTTCTTTTAAATTTCTCTTGTGGCATGATTTTAAACTTGCAGTATCACATTAGAGAAGTTGTAAATTAGGGGTTAGCACTGGACAAACACTTCTTACTTGCACAAATGTCAAATAAGTATCCAAGAAATATATTTTTCTCATGACATAATTCATATGTACAAAACAATACTAGGGAGAACTGTAGCATTAGAACCATCACTACCTCCTTCAATAGGTTTTTGCATTTCTTTTGGTTCTTTTCTGAACCTGAATCAATTCCTGTCCACACAAATCTTGCTCTACTCCATGTGTCAACAAGCTCATTTGCTGGGATACTGTTCCTCAACTGCTAGATTTATTTGGCATTCTCAAATGTGCGCATGATACAATCTTTCACAGGTATGTCTATACCATATATTTTGCGCAGATCACAATTTGCTCCAACTCATGCTTCAAGTTGACCTGCAGCTTCATTAACAGGGTGCTGAGCTGAGCCTAGTTAGAACAGTTGAAAGGTTTAGCATTGGTGACAGGTTAGAACAGCTCTGTAACTTTGTTGTCCAGTTCATAACAAAAAGGCAGGTGGTCACAATGCATCATCTCATCTTCGAAGCCTACCCATCAGAAGTGTGGTATTAGATCTTTACCATCATCCAGTGATATTTGAAAAAAAGTGGGAAGACTCCTACTGAACTCTGAAGGATGCCGCAAGAGGCCTTAAGACTTCTGGATGACCTTTGGTAAACAAAAAAATTTTAAATGTACTTAAAGAAAATATATAATATTTTCCTTTATGGGAAAGGTAGTTGTCTACACTAAATGAGAACTACTGAAAGATTTAAAATAGCTTTTTAAACTGCATGGTTACCAAATCCACCCCAAATTTTTAAGCATGAGGCAACCACGTGCTACCCCACAGAAAATGACCACTAGTTAATTCCAACTGACTATAAAGCAGCACTATATCTTACACTATCTATTTATATTACAGAGTTGAACTGGGGTCGTAGCACAGTAGGAATTTGGTAAGAGCTTCAGACAGATCAAAGAGAGGAAAATGACATGAAAATTCAGAGTTCGGACAGTGGAAAAGAAGACCAAATATATATATTTTCTGTTGGAAAAAAAAACCACCAAAGATTGTGTTGCCTTTAAAAGCAGAACTAACAAGATGAAGGGAGAGAAAAAGCTTTCTCCAAACTATCTGTGATGTAAGATATTGTAAACCCTTGAAATTTTGCTGTCTAAAGACTTTTTAAACTATTTTTACTTTTGTCCGTGCATTAAGACTATTTCTCTCACCCAGGAAAAGCAAATACTGGGATCTGAACACTTTGCAGCTTCATGCTAGAAGGGGCCACAGATGGGGAAACAGTTTGATCAACGTGGGAAGGATCAACCCAAAGATATAATATATCATCAAAAAATGGCATGTCTGGAAGGAACATTCTGAATATAAATTAACAGCGACCTCAGCCAAAACAATTTGCTCTCCTCAACATCTGCAGCTGTGTAGTTGCTAGGGAGTTATCTGGCTTCATACGCTTTTTTCACATCTGTCAACCAAATCAGAGATGGAAATACAGAAGTCTAGCATAAAGGGACACTATATGCATTTGCAACACTCTCTAAATGACTTGAGGTCTCCATGCTAACAAAGATGTTGCGAAGGGGCACAGGTATAAATTTGTCCAACACTGTGCCTGCTCCATTGTGTAATGGAAAATCTACATCTGTTCTCCTCTGATGAGCTCTCTGAAACTTCCAAACATGGGTAAACAGAACTACAGCATATGAGACAATAAGTTTGGCATACGTGTATGAAACTTCATACTTCTGGGATGAGCAAAATGAATAAACTTTCATATTCATTGCCTTACAACACTATGTGTGAGCAAAAGCAGAAGAGTGGGAACAGACTGTAAGAGAACAACGAGGCTCTCACAGTTTGGCTCATACAACATTTTCATGATTCTTCATGATTTTCAACATCATTACTGACTTTCATACACTAAACTGTAAAGCCTTGATAGAAATGGGCATGACAGAGTTATTCAACAGGAATAACAACATTTTTTCAGTACGTAGCACGCAAGTTAGTGAAATGAGTGGTATGTTGTATTTCCCCTGCCTGCATCATCTCAGGTTATGTTATGGTCCAGTCTAAATGACAAGGTGATGAAATTGCATAGGTGTAACATACTCTTATTTCAGCAGCATTTGTGACACAAAGTACTAAAATCCCTAAAGTGCAACAGACTTGAATAACATGGATTTAAATCTCTAGATGTCAGAGGGATATTTGTAAGTTGTTGCTCCATGCTTGCAAAACATGGGAGTTGTTCTTATATTATGTTCCACACTTTTATTAAAAACAAGCAGCAACAAAAAAAACACTCAGGCAAAAACGCAAAATTTTGCCCTCATTCTGAATTGCTAAGCTTTCAATTCATAACAGTTTTGCAATTCTTTTATGTCTCCATAGTATCAAACTAGATTTTGGGTTTAAAAAAAAGTTCCAAATAGAAAATACAAATTGATACATTTTTAGTATACTAAAAGATTTAAGGGCAGTCATAAATATGCAATCAAAAATCAAACAACTGTGTATGCATATATAGACATAATCAAAGTAGTCAACTTTTGTTTATAGTCATCAGGGAAAGTGACAAAATTCCACTTGATTCTCTGTGCATAGCCAGCAATATGATTTGCTCCTTACAGCAAGCAAATAACATTTTCATACGGGAAGAAGAATAGAGAAGGGGTCTGCAGCAACCAGCTGAACAAATGCAGAGGTGTAAGAAATAATAGAGGTATTCTTACAGAAAGCTATTTTCGACTGATTTTTTTTTTTCTACTGGATTAGTAAAATGAAACAGCTCAGACCAATGTCAACACTGGCGCAAAAGGAAAGGGCTACAGCAGTAATATTTCTTTAAATGGCCTGATCAGCTAGACTGTGGCTCAGAAACAATGATGGTCTCAGTTACGCACCAAGCATTTGGGTCCACAATGGCCCTGGTAGAAGTCTGGGAGGAGCAACTCCTGAACAGATGAGCTTCTGCATCTGAACAGACAAGTTAAGTGCACAGTATTCTTTCCATCTACATTATTAGTAACATGATGGTAGTGATAATACAACATTTCTACTTACTTTTTTTTTTGTGAAACAAACAAACACACCTCTTGTACCTTAGAATCATAGAATGGTCTGGGTTGAAAGGGACCTTTAATATCATCTAGTTCCAAGCCCCCTATTACAGGCAGGGACACCTCCCACTAGAGCAGGTTGCTCACAGTCCCATCCAGCCTGACCTTGAACACTTCCCAGGCGGGGGCATCCACAACCTCCCTGGGCAATCTGTTTCAGTGTCTAACTATCCTCACAATAAATAATTTCTTCCTAATAGCTAGTCTAAATCAACCATTTTCCAGTTTAAAGCCATTTCCCCTCATCCCGTCGCTACATGCCCTCATACTCCTGTAGGCCCCCTTCAGGTACTGGAATGCAGCTATAACTGTCCCTCAGAGACTTCTCCAGACTGAACAGCCCCAGCTCTCTCAGCCTGTCCCCATAGGGGAGGTGCTCCAGCCCTCTGTCATCATCACCTGGTCCACTCCAGATGGGCCTAAAATCTTTGCTCCTAAAGTCTTTCTATAGCACACTAAAAAAATCTATGTACACAGCCGATGTTAAGACTGATGTCTACAGGCAGAATGAATACTCAGGATTTGGGCTTGCTTGGCCCAAATTTTGATAGACTTAGATTCTTGCATCTCATTTAGGTGATATCTATAGCTTTGACTCTCATAAAATAAATCTCTGAATTTGTGAACTCATCTAGTCTATGACTCCAAGCGTTCATTTGAAATTAATGTAGCAGTTTACTTAGCAGTAGCAGAGGAAGGAGGAAGTGAGAATACTGAAAAAATACAAATTTAAAGTTAATTTAAATTTTCTTCATCATTTTTCTTGACCATTCTTTTTGTTCTCTCCCAAGAAGAATGGAGATGCTGTCATATACATGTATACAGACAGCAAATTTAAATGTCCTGCAGGAACAGCAGCAGAAGCTGAACTTATTTTCTCATCCAAGCAAAAGTATGAAAAAATTATCTGCACATTAAAACAGTGCTACCTGGCCAACAGCAGCCAACTAAGTGCTAGTATAATACAAAAATTAAAAGGCATTATAAAGCATGGATAAAATGTAATTTTCAGTGTCAGAGAAAAATGAAGAAAATATAACAACAACAAGCTACAGTAGTTGGTTTCATTTCTCTTGTGAATTTTTCACCAAAAGAAGTTGGAATGTGGCAAAGTGAGGGCTCCCCTCCCATCAGCAAATGAGTAGTTAACCTAAATACTTGTAAATAAGGCTGTAGCTCATGGGAGGTCTCTCTAAACAGAGGTCTTGGTGGCAGACTTAGTGAATCACTGCTTCTACTCTCACCCTTCATGTCACCAACCCTCCTTCTCCCTTTTTGGCTGCAACCCACCAGTATACCCCCTCGGGTCACAGCCATACAGACGTTTCTTTCAGGGCCCAGGTCATTATCTCATTCTTCTTCCCAGCCCCACCACCTCATTCCTGGCCTCTACTGCCTCCTCGGTCATGTAATTACACCACTTTGTGGGGTGGCTTATCAGTGCTATTTTTTAAGAAAGTGTGATTGCACAGTCAGCTCCCAAGACGGTGCGTGGGCTACATGCACATCATCAGCCCAGATCTTCCATTTTTTCCTCTGCACCCCTTGGCCCCATGTAATCAAAAACCTCAAGCTTTAAAACTTCAGCGGCTACAGCCAACGTTTAAACACATCCAACAACCCCTTAATATCTGCAAAGTTCTTTCAAGTATATCCAGCATTTCTTGAGCAGTTAAATCTGGCTGTTTTGTGATGATTTGAAACTGAAAACAGACAGGCTGGCTAACTGGAATTTAAAAATGCAAAATCTACAATGAATCCAGATTAGCTTTTGGCATCATATTGTGTTTGTCTCAGCAGTAATAACAGTTATGTTTTAAAACTTATCTAGCAAGCAAACAGGTTAGCTGCATTTCAAAAAAGCCGAAGCCAGTGTATTTTTTTCTTGCTTGACAAGGTGATTCATTTACACACTCCTTACTACATCACAGAGTGTTTTTAATGGGAACAGAAATCCAGGATTGCCTGAGATGGACAACTGGCTCAAGTTACCCTTCGGAAGAAGTCAGTGAACAAAATGTGAAACAGAAGAATTCTTCTCTGAGCCTCATGCAAATACACTCTGGAAACTCAGTACCTCTCATTTTCTAGGGTTCAATCACAGCACCAGGCCTCCAGGGATGTACTTTCACTAATACCTTATGCAGCCACTGTCACTGGTAAAAAAAAAAAACAAAAACTGGTCTTCCCCTCCACTCCCACACCCATCTCTTTTTTGTCCTCTTTGCACTCATCTGTAATGCTGATCTTGGTTAAAGCTAAACTGTTTATGTTGGTTTGGCTTTGACCCCCTAAACAGCTCATCAACTGGACGTGCAAGTGCTGGCATAAGGAGGGAGGTGGTGGAGGAACAAAACAGCAACAACAACAAAAGCCAACAACAACAACAAAACAGGTGGGTCTGCAGCAAGGTTAGCCCCGAGTGCAGCTTGAAGATGCAGCTAAGCTAACCTAGAGGCTTGCTGCTGCCAAATACATCAGATCTACACTCTCCCTCCTCTCTAGATCTGTGTACCAGTGAGGAGCCAGGCCTTTCTTCCTTGTGCCCCAATGATCCTGCAGAGGGCCAGGCCAGCTCATTAAACCACTGTTTAACAGTTGTCATGGTTTAACTGCACAGGTGCTGTAATGGCCTGCTGAAGGATCAGAAAAATAATAGAGCAAAGTGCAAGAGGAGTAACAGCAGCGTATGGCCAGCAGCAGGGAGGCAGGTTGCAGGGACACACAGAAGTGCCAGCCACTTTCAGCAACAGTGACCTGTTAGTTTGGCTCAGCCAGACCATCTAACTGCACTCTTGCACTGTTTTGACAGCACTGCTGGCTTATGTCAGCTTTAAGTGTTGTCTAACTACATCCTATGTCTCATTTCAGTCATAGGTGAGCAAGACTTTAATGAGCGATTCACATACCTACAGTTAAGTATATGCTGATACACATTTTACATTAAAACTCCATCTCAAGTGCCACATATAATTTCACAGGAAGCCCAACAAATGCCCTTTAAAGAGGTTCACTGATCTGCATTTCAAAAACTCAGACCATTACACCAGTACTACTCCTCTCCTGAATTATAGCTTTAAGGGCTTGTTATTGACTTAAATTTTGAACCGGTTTGTTTTGATTCAAAACATCATTACACCTACAACTTCATTTGTGCTGAATTACTGTCCAAGTCCACGCATAAATTACTTCATCAGCTTACCAGAAATCCAAGGCTGTGATTCCCCATGGAGATGTTGCCAGCTGCAGGAACGCCCAGCATCTACCTCCTGTCTGTCCTAACTTCGTGTTGCTGCATCCTGTCCCTTCAGTTTTGCCAGTTTGTGGGTATGCACTGTAAAGTGGATAACTGGACTCAGACAACAAAGATAGTCTAGCTGCCCCCTTCTATTCTGGGGAGCTAGTGCTTCTGGCTGTAGTGCCAGCAGAAATACTGGCTTACTGTATAGCCAGACGTTATCACCCTCTCCCCACACGCAGAATTTATACCTCTCCATGTTTCACTTACAGCACCCTTTCTGTTGTGTCACCATGCACAGTTGTGCTGGTACAGGGAATAGAGAACTTATCAAGCTGAAATGTAATCTGGAAGGGAAAAGAAACTAAGGACACTTAATTCCCTTCAGTAGTTCACAACAAAGGCAGACAAATAATGCGATATGCTGACATGACTGAGGCCACGGTTAAACAGATTACAAGCATTTTGTATACAGAGCTCCCCACTGTTCTTTTCACTTTCCCAGTGGTATATCCTCATCCTTGAGCTTCTTCCTCCACTGTGCCAGAAAATGGGCAACTTGATGTCTGTATTGGAGTCAATAATAGTAGATAGCTCTATGAACAGACATTTTCCATTCATCTTATTTATGTAGACATTTTGTATTTGAAAACAAATAAGTTTTAAAACAGGCCCAGACTTAGCCTGTCTCAAAACAATCAATGGCGTCTGAATCATTTGCGACCATCTTAAGACAATCATCCAGCAGGGAAAAGAAAAGCTGCTGAGCAACTGTATAACACCCTCTACACTACCAACAAGCATAACAGGCTGTCCTGGTTGCCCTAGGCATTATTGGCTTTGGTAGAGCAGACCACGCCACATCCGAACCAGTCAAACTGGCTTCAGAAGTACTACAGGAGCCCAAAGGCAGGTAGTTGTTCCTCCAACTGGGATGGGTACAAAAGTTGCAAATAAGTGTCAGAGGTTCTTTCCCATTACTGTTGTCATCTTTGCCAGGGCCGCAGGGCTGACGAACACCACTGGAAGGTATGGGAGCTGTGTAGACAGTAATTCTGCTTTGTCCAGACAGCCCGTGTACAGCCCAGGTGAAATATGCACAGTGGCAGATAATACATAGCACTGATCTGCACTTACCAAATATGACAGAGTACTCTGACAATGAGATGGCCAACAGTTTTGACACTGAATGTCAGGTGGAGTTATTCACAGTTATCTCACAAACTTTTGCTGGCCTTGTTATGTCTGTGATCATTTTTGTGATGATGAAACAGAGTTCCTCATCTGATAAGGAAAGGTGAGGCGTGTAATTAACCATGCAAGTAGCTGAGAGCAAGTCCTGAAGTGTTTGTATAATGGTTTCTTGGGTGGACTGCACTTATTCATCCAGAAGAGACAATTTCAGTTCTTTATTAAACATATAGTAAGGATAATTTGCATGTCAACGCCGTTAACTATTTCAGCAGTGTGGAAAAGAAAGTCATGGATCTGCTCAATTAACTGAGAAGTGTCTCACTTTTCTGTGCCTACCGAGAAAGAAATATAGTAGAATTTGAAACACATTCAAGGCAAATCAAGACACCTAGACAAGCACAGGAATAACACAACCTACTGCCTTTTCATGACTCACGTGAATAGGACTTATTTTTTAAGTGAAACTTGAAAGACTATGGTCAACCTCCCCCTGGTCACCATACCAACATCTCTGACTGCTGCCAGAACGGCTTTGCTTTGCTAGACCTTCCAAGAAGCGTTCAGAACACTTGTGGACACAAAAACACACAAGATGGAGGCAGAGGACCTAGCAGCTCACAGCTCACTACTGCTCCTCAGCGTGACAGAACAATTTACCTGCTTCTGTCCTCAGAGCTTGTCAGACCCGTTTCCTGAGCCAGTTCAAATCACTAACCTAGGAGAAAATTGATCCAGGAGAAAAGGAAAAAAAAAAAAAAGAGGAGGTGCCTAGTCTTTTACCAGGGAAGTGAGCTAAACAAAGAGAGCAAGAGCATACAGGATATATCAGGAATGATTCATAAGTGGAGGCAGAACAGATGGCTGAAACAGTGATGGAAATGGACAGTTAGTTTTCAATAATTAGCTCTCTCCTACACAGAGATCATTAAGGTTTAAGATTCCCCACTTTCCTTTATGCAGTTTGCTCCAAACTGGTCAAATTTTACCTTCTGTGTAATAAAGCCAGCAGTGAATTTATTACCTAAATATGATAGTGAAATCTAACATGGTCTAAACTTCTAATACTGACAAGGTATTAGCACATTTATGGTATTAGATAATTACATCAAAGCTAGCTAACAGGGTCTTAAAAATCATCTTTTATCAAAGTCTACACAAGACTGTCTAAAGATTGAGAGATTCCACAGGTCTAAATACCAGTTTTACCAATGAATGTGTGATTCACAGAATGGCTCGGGCTGGTAGAGACCTTAAAAGTCATCAAGTCAACCTGCCTTGAGCAGGTTTGCCACCTATTAGATCAGGCCATCCAGGGCCACATCCAACCTGGCCTTCTACATCTCCAGAGGTGGGGCACCAACAGCTTCTTTGGGCAGTGTGCTCCCGTGCCTTATCACCTTCTAAGTAAAAACCTTCCCCCTAACATCTAACCTAAATCTCCACTCTTTTAGTTTAAAAAATCTCTCTCTCTCTGATATTTATAAACTTCCCTCAAATACTAGAAGAATAATCCTCTGAATCCTGCTTTTGCATTTTCAGTTTAAAAACAGATACTGGCAATCAGGCAATAGAAAAAAAAGTATTAGCAAGAGATTAGCAATGATGGAAGAAAAATTGCAAATTCAAGAGAAACTGATATCACTAAGAAAGAAAGACTTTGAGGAACTTCCAAATATTCTAACGTAGCCACTAGTGAAGTGTAATTTAGTACCCTAACCCACAGAGAATTCAGATTCATGAAACTGCGTGAACTTAACAAAACAATTTGCGTAAAGTACTCCTCAACTCCAGCCACTGGTTGTCGCTTGCAAACCATAGTTGCCCACTAAGGCACGTGAGCCATTCAAAGTATTTCAAATAACACAGATGCAGGTCTTGTGGGCTATTCTAAAAAGTACATTTGTTCACTGATCTACCTCACAAAAAACAGTATTTTCTAACTACTTCGTACCTCAATAAGGCACAAACTTGCAATGAAGATAAAGTCCTTGCTATCTTTGGACAGGAGGTCACATTAGTCATTACTTAAATAAAAGATTTTATTTTAAAGTAATTTAAGATGACCAACCATCATTTCCATGAAAACAAAGACATGGAAAATTGCTTCTTGCACCCCTAGCTAGCCAGGAAACTGTTCCACTTTTTCAGTTAAGCTAGCTTTACCTCCAGCGTTGCTTCCCAAAACGGTCTAGGCTGATGTAACTGTTTGATGACAATGAGCTCAGCTTTGGGAAGCTTTCCCACCTCCCGATTGTTCTTCATAAATATCATATACATCGTCAGAGTTTTTGTCATTTTTCTTTGTTCTGTTCCTGCTTATTTGTAGATCTCCTCTCTTGCCTTCCCCAACCAAGGTCTTCCAGCCCTCTGAGTGAAACTTCCCCTCTTTCTGATCCAAGTCTTTGCATGTAAAAGTATACAACAAAGTATGTGTAGACTCCATGCAGGCAAAGCCGATCAAACCCTGCACCTCATGTTGCAGCAGGGGCCCCTTGCTCCTACAGCAGGTTCTCTGAGCTCCTCAGAGCCTCATCAAAGTGCTGCCTGAAGGGCCTTCCACTCATTTCCCTAATACCTGCATCTTCTGCTTGCAAAGACACCTCCTGAGACAACTGCCTCTTGCCCTACAGCCTTGCTCTTCACAGCTCCTTGCCCAAACCAGCGAGTCTAGGATCTTGCAAGAAGCACTGCTGGGCCTCAAGCACAGCTGCAGCTTGGCTTACCTTGAGCCTGGAGATGGAAGAGCACAGGGAGGGAGGAGGCCATTTCTTCCTAGTCTATTTGCACTGCTGCAGGGACATAACAAGGCTCAGCCCCAACCACAGCTGTTCTCTCCATTCATGTCCTTTCTTGCCACTCTGAGGGGGCTGCTAGAAAAAAAAGGAAATTTTGCAGTAGGGAAGGAAGAGTCAAGGAATAGCAAAGAGAAAATGTAGAGGAGAGGCCAGACAGTATTTCTGGCCTTCCTGCATCCTTCTGTAGGGGAGCCTTTCTTTCCTATTTTCATCCAATGTGAGCACTTGCTATCATTACAGGCAGAGTAGCAACAGAGCATTGTGCTTACCATTTTAACATCACATTTGATCCCTCATCATCATTTTCTCCAAATCCAGTCCCTTGAAAGCAAAAGCTTTTTCTATGAGCAATGCTATACCCAAGTTTCAGCTTACCATGCTTGTCTATTACCATTTACACTCTCCAGTCAGCTGCCTTTCCCTCTACTTCTCTTATCTCCCTTCCCAGGGTAGGCATGTTGTCTTTTCTCCCTCTTTAAAGCTTCCTCAAATATTGGGCTGACCTTGTTGGGGAGGTGACACCCTGATCCAATAAAAAGTGCAAGACTGAAATGCATACAAGATCAGTGCTCTCCTTGGAATATGCAGTGTTGTCCTTAGCGAGACAGCATCCTAGGGCTTGAAAGCTGGCTGTATTTGTATCACTTTGTCATTTGTCTGAGTAATATCCCCTGAAAAGGGACACAGTATCAGAAGAATGATGTAGGAATGTTACTTCCCAGTAACTACAGAGTTTTCACTAAGTTAACAAAATAATTCTGTGCTGCTTAAGTCAAATGGAAGTCATCCACCTGCAAAAGGCAATTGCTTCTGAGAACTCAGAAGAGAAATACCTTTTCATTATAACAAAGTTCTATTCACTTTGGACACATCTTTGGTACAAACTCATTACATTCAAGAAAGTCATGCCATTATATTTCTCCACAGGTTGAAGGAGATATGCTACCTACTTGATTTGAGATTATAAAGGTGAATGAAAGGAAAATAATCAATCTTACTTCCTTTTCTTTTCTGTTGCAATCTACCTCTATTCTGTGTTATCTATATTTGGAGTGCTCATGACCAACTTCTGCCTTGGTTATATTTACACATTCCTTTAGAACAGTAACAAAATATCACATTTTTCTCAAGAAAGTGTGTTAAGAGTTAATTACTCATGATAGCTACTAAGTGGTAGAAGTGTTTGCTTTACTAGGCTCTACAAAGACACATTTTAAATGCCATAGGATAAGCTAGTTATTTTAAAACAATACAAAGCAAAAACAATTCTGCAGTTTGGATGCTGTGGTATGCAATTAAGTAGATAGGCTTAGCCTGGCAAACAAAAAAACTGAAAAGACTATTTCCATTTCCCCTACAAATCTAATTAAGATATGGAGAACTGGGGACATAATTCTTGCTAGAAATAATGGATATTAAGTTCAAAAAAGTATTTGTAAATCACAGTGAATAAAGTAAAATCAGCTCTACGAGCAATATTTTTCACCTCATGATTGCGATTAGCATTAGCATCAATAGAAACTGTGAGCTTCCTTTGCACCCTGCAGAAAGCTGTCCTTATAGGGCAACACTCTTCTATTCCGACTTTGAGTAAAGTCTCTTCCTATAAGTCACCAGTCACATTGATATAAAACGTTTGATTAAGGTAAATTTGACCATAATTATTTATGAAATCAACATGAAAATAAGAACCTCTCTGGCACCCCAAATCATGTCCTAATTGCAAATCATGACCTATCCATGTATGTTATATACAATTAATACAGGCATACATATGTGAAAAGTGACTTGCAATATGACTAAAAAGAATGGCTCTGAAAAACCAACCTTTCTCAACAGGAGCTTCAAATCACAGGAGCTTCCTGGTAAAACTTCTGCTTCCTTGTATTTCAAATAACATGTTGTTTCCTACCCTACTTTATCAAGATAACATTAATACAAACGGTATTTGCCAAACAATATAAATGCAGTAAACACAAACTTTGATCTGGTCACCAGGCTATAAAATGCTATGGTGAAGACACATCAGAGCAAAAGACTTGTCAGTTATCAGTACAGGTGCCAGGAGCTCATCCTGAAGGATTTGTGTAGTCTTGCACTTGCAAAGCCATTGCAGGAAGTATCTCCAGGGCAATTAGATACCAATGGCTTTTATTTTTCGTCTACTTCATTGCTTTCTGAAATGTCAAAACAATTGTTTCTTTTCTCCCTGTGCTACTCATTACTTATTATAAAACTAGAGAGAACAGAAAAATATAACAAAGCACAAATCAATAGGTATATATCTGGAAAAAAAAGGTGTAGGACTGCAAATGCCCAGGAAGAGTGCTGTGTGTGTTTGTGGTGTGCAGTTTGATATGCCATTCCCTAGAGAGGCACCTTCTCATTAGAACCCAATATTCCCATTAAATCACACTGTAAACCTCCTTCACAGCAGATGAGACTGGATGATGGCCTCTCCAGCACTCAACTGAAAAACGATATTGAGAGATAAGGTTACATTTGATGCCTTTGCTTAAAAAAAAAAACACAAAAAAAACAACTTCTGCAAAAAAGATGAACATCAAAATTCCTGTTTTTGCAACAGAGAGCAGAAACCAGTAGGCATAACAGAGAGGGGACATTTAAGCAAAGACACAGAAGGAAAAAAAATTCCCCAGTGAAAAACAAGTGTTTGTATTTGTATTAATCCCCTCCAGTTTCACTGTAAAACATTTGTTCCAAAATTCCGAGAGTGCCAGAGGCAATCATCAGATGTGTTCAATTTATTTTCTTTATGCTTTTTTTTCCCCTTGTCATACTTCTTTCAGGTATTGTCTCCCTCTCCAAACCGATCCCGACATTTCTGGTCAGAAGTCTCTCTGCAATAATTCCTCGAATTTCCTCTATTTCCTCACATGATTTATAATGCCTTAAAGAAAGGTTTGCACAAACGGATGCCCTCTGTTAAAGCAACTGTTAGAGATGGGAAAAGTACCTAAGCTTTCAAATACAAAAGAGGACGCTTTTTGATGCAGACACTATTTAGGCTAAGTGGAGGCTCCCAGGTGACTATCAATGAACTATATAAGGAATGAAATTATCCTCGTTTATCGAGAAGACTTGAATTACATCTTATTTTAGAAAGTCTGTATTTAAGCAAGCCTTCACAAAGCATTGAGGAATGTGAACTTTCCCAACACTTTTAGTTAAACAGCTTAATCCACACCCACATCAAAACAAAGACAGAAGGCTGAGCTCTTTACATATGAGAAGGTGACTTTTCACACATAACCTTAACAGCAAACCTTTTGCTTTTTTTTCCAAGGTAATGCAAAGCTCCTAGATAATAAAGTTTCCGTAATTTACGTATCTTCCAAGAAGTGGAAATTAGAAAACTACAGACAATAAACATTCACTAATCAGTCCAGAGAAAAAGGTGCAAAGGGACATCTCAGAAACTGGTTGGTTCAATAGCTAACACAGGGCAGAAAGGATCTTGAGCCACAAATGTTGCTGTTGTGCTAATCTACCTAACGTGATAGTGACAAAGAAAAAGAAAAAACCTTGAATCAATAGTTCTGGCTATGCTAGTGTGAACTCAGTAACCTCTTCAAATAAATAATGAAGTAACAAACCTTATATCTAGTTTGTACTTCTGTAAGTCTTCGTGAAGATCTGTTTTCTCAGGAAATAATAGAAAAAATAGAAAAAAAATGGGAAAAAATAATGGTTGATTTTGTAGTGATCAAGTCTAACTTCCACAGAAGACAGCAGGGCCTCGCCTACTGGGAGACTGTTCCGGACCTGCAGCTCTTAATACAGCCGTCAGCCGCAGAGCCTGAGGAAGCCATCACACAGACAATATTCAAATGCAGTTGTGTTTTTCCCACAGAGCTGTTGAAAGGAAACCCGTTTGTTAACAAAGCCTGAGAGACGTTAGGATCCTGAAGTGGAAGAAAAATGAAGGGCTGTCCCTCCCCAGCTGATTAACACCTTCCAAGAGCGAGGTGTCCCCGGAGCTGAAACTACAAACTACCGATGTTTTTTAAATCTGGTGTCCCACAAGTACAGGTTAGGAGTGTTAACAATTTGTGAGAAAGTTTTTCTCCACTTCATGTTTATTCGTATACTGTAGCAAGCAAATGAGAAGCTAAGCACTTAGAAAATTGTGCAGCATTTTGACTGCTTGATCCACACTACCAACAGAAGAGTTTGGCATAATTGCTGGCATACATTATATTTTCAAATGACAATTCTCCAAAACAAGCTTGGGCCTGAGCTAACAGCAGTGAAAAGTGAAGAGAAGCTGCTTACGTATTTAGCTGACTTCCAGATTATTAACTATAAATCTTAATTGCCTGCAGCATTTGATATTGTCAACAACAGAAATGCATTCCTCTACCTGCAGTACTTCCAATTCTACAGTGGGTAATTCCTTCAGCTGTTGCTTTAGAAGGGAGAAGCCAACCTCTCTGTTATCCCCTTTCCTAGTCAGTCGACCACAACTGTTTCAGAACAGGCCCTGGAAGTCTTCATGGCTGCATCCACAAGTAGCTTTGATTTAGCTGTGTGGTGTCACTTGGCTCATGCTGTTCCTTCTGAGTCACGTCAGGCACTTAACAGGGGAGCATCTTTAGCTCTGTGCTGCTTTGTATCTTGGCTCACAGGCAGGAGTATGTGTCTTGCTAATGGGAAACTACCTCATCAAGAGTGACTGGCAGAAAATAACGAACAGTACTTCAAAGAAACTGCAGAGATAACAAAGTATGGCCAATAACAAAAGTTGAGGGCTTTTAGAAACCTTTCAGTACTATGCTGACGCAGGGATATTGTCACTGGCTTAAGACAGAGAACTTAGATTTTCAAATAAGCCTATTTTGTTTTGGTATCTCAGCATTTGGCTAACCAATTCCCAACAATTAATTGCCACCACAAACTTTTTGTAGCAGCAGTCATGTAAAGTTAGAGCGACAACAAGGAGACTGGTGGCAAGGGGGACCCAAAAAGCAGGATAGCTACTCAACACACGTTTAGCAGCTGCAGTTATGCCTGCTCTGAAGAAAGACCTACAGCTGAGCTTCATCTGTGCCCTATTTCAGCCTATTGCATAACCAGCAATGTAGAGTTGGTCAGAGCCCGCTGGGAAAAGCCATACAGGAAAAAGAAAAGTATATGTCTGTAAAACGAGCCCACGTAGCACCAATTATGAGCTGTTCTTAATGTATCTGCTTATAACTACAGCATACATGCTTGACATTGGAAGTACTTTCCCTGTTGCCAGAAGGAAGCACTTGTCTTCATTTTCTTCCTAATTTTTTTTCAAAGATGTAATGCCTACAAAACTTAATGCATTAAAAAAAGTCCTGAAACCTTAATGTTTTTTCCATAGTAGGAAAAAATTAGTTTTTGTACACTGCAGTGCTGTTTGGAACAAAAAAAAAAATCTTCAGAGGAGAGGACAAGTATTTATTTTAAAACTATACCATGGAAGACATTAGAAAAATATTTTTCTTATCTCTTAAAAAAAATGAAAATGAGGCATTTCTGCACTTGGCTAATGGTTTCTGCCTTTTTCTGGAGAGTCACTGACAGCACAAAACACCTAAAAGAGACCATAGGCCACATCCACCTGTAGAAAGCTTTGCTGATACAGTAGAAACAACACTATCAGAACGGACCTAGTGCAGTCAAAGCTTACACCTGCACAATCCCACTTTTAGCCATATAATCTCTTCTGGTTTTTCAGATTAAAAATCAGTGCAGTTATATCAGCAGTGTATATCTGTCTGCACAGCTACATTGTCACAACTCTCTCCTTAGAGTGTGCTAGACAAAATCTGGAGATCTGTTCTCAGACTTGCTCCCAGATAGCTGCTGAAGTGGAATATAAATAGATTTGTGAACACCTTCTGGGGATCTTACGTACTCTCAGTGAAACTAATAAAATAGTAGGTCCTTTGAATGTTTTGGCCTACATCACTTCATGTATGCCAGCTGTGATAGTGATGACCTACCTGTCTGCTCTACTTGGTCAAACTGAATCTTGTTACTGAGATGCTCATTTCAGCCAGTTATCAGAGAGGTTTGTCTCATGTTCTCATTGTTCTCCTTAATAGCTTTACAGATTCCCTTACTCACAATCTCTTGGCATACAGTTCTAGAGAGAAAAAACACAGATAAGTTTCTGTTAGAGAACTACAAACAAATTTACCTTTTAACCCACGGGTAAATCTCTGACTCAACATCAGTGATTGGTTTCTTTTAATTACGCTGTATTTTCAAGGCTCTCTTAATGAAAAGGTCTAGCAACTTTCCAAACTCTTTCAACTTCCAGGCCCCACAGCAGCAGCAGTGGGTTTTCAGAAGCTACAAAATGGTAGCCTCTAGCTCCAAGTGATACTTTATCTTCCTACCCTGATTATGGGTAAATGTAATATTTGTGATTAGGGTTTTAATGATTTCGCTGCCAAAAAAAAAAAAAACCACCACAAAAGCTTCCAAACCAGCTTATCCAGAGTTGTACATGAATATAATCTGAACCCTAACATATGAAAATATATCTATATGGCTAAAAGAACTAGGACTGACAGCTTTCAAGAGATGTGTTCCAGATTGTATTTTTTCTTTTGCAAATTCGATCACATGAAGTTGTCATCTCTCTTAAATACACTGATACTGACATCTTAACTTCTTGAAAGGCACTACCAGCACATCTTTCTATCACCCAGAGCGTGTACATCTTTTCAAGCTGTAGATCCACAGTCTGATTTGTGATTGTGATGAGAGAAATTAATTTGGTACTGTGGGTGAACACACTCCAGCTGAGCAGCTGGAAGTGGAAAGTATTGAAATTCAAGAATAATTTATTTTTTCCTTCCTTGGTTACTGAGCTAAAGGCAGAATATAAAAATGACAGTTTTGTTTTTACCTCAGTAATGGAATTCTGGTTTTAGATTGAACAACCATCCTCATGTCCTCTGTGATTACTTTGCTACAATGCTCTTTACAGAAAAGGTAAAAGCTAGGTATGTTGCATTAGTACATTAGATACTTTTCTTTATCATCAAGGGTTTCAGAAAGCTAAAGGAGTTCCTGAACTTCTTAAGTATTAGTCATAAATTCTATCTTTAGCTTCTGTTCTAATGGAAATAAAATCATTATGATCACACTGCCTCTGATCATATCTTTCCCCAAACCTGAATCACTTCTGCATCTGCTGGGCAATTGCAGCCAAGTTTGAGAAATGAGAGGTCTCAAGGCAATTACATTTCTATTAAGTTTTACACAGAAGGGGAATACACAAATGACAAAGACTCTGAAAGTATCTTTGTATGTGTCCTCATCAGGAATCAGAGAAAGGCTGAAAAGCACAAAATTATTAAACGCCTTGGAATCCACCAAATCCTCCTTTCTGAGTTTTGTTCTGAGACTTTGCCCCAGACATGAGGGGAAAAAACCTGACCAGCACACAACCCATTCTTGGACAAGCAAGATGCAAACCAGCAGGAAAATAAATCTCACCATTAAGTTCAATATATCCACAGATTAACCCAAATCAACATTGACCTAAAATGAAGTTAGACTACATGCATTAGTCTGTCTTTATGAGAACAGCTCTAACATTAGGGTGTCCTAACTACGCTCCAGATAACTTTCCTAGGTCTCCACCAGACTCTAGTTTTAGAATAATTGACTAAAGCCTGCATCATAAGCCATACCTGCTGTTTTCCAGAGGTTCTGCTCTGGGATAATCTCCTATTTATCTCTTAATATTTAAAAGTAAATAATTCATATACTAAAAATCACACTGAAATACTGATTTCTACAACGCAAGATATCTTTAGATTTAAGCAAAGGTTATTGCTCAAATTATGTTATCAGTCTGCTCTGTGCAGCATCTACCTTTGCTTACTGAACCTGCAACCCAAGAAGCCTAACTGATAGATGCTAGAAAAAAAAAGTAACACTGTAGAATGAAGATCAAGAGAGAAGCAGAACTTCAAAATGCCACTGTTTTTAAGTGACCTAGCCTTTCAGTAAATATTTGTCCTTAGCATGATGTGATTGGGAACTCCCATTCATATCTATCTTTGTTTTAAAACTGAGTTTATGTAAAGTAGGAGATTTCGATCAGAAAAAAACCAACAAAACAAGCAACACATGAAATCACTGAAGGAATAGATGTGAAACCAGAATAGCTACACTATTCATGAATAGTTTTGATGATATAAGTCTGGAATGAGTGCAAACTGCAACATTTTTCTTGCACAAAATCACTGATTTATTTTGGAAGACAGTATACATATGCACAATTACCCAGCTATTCTGGCCAACAGTGTGGGCAAGCACAAAGTGTGATTTTCAGAGCCATATGCAGTTTTATTATTCTCTCGGTCACTAAAAAATTGTGGGAAGATATTAGCTTAGATCTGTTTTCAACATGAAAGCTCAGGCCTGCAGCTAGCAGAGTTTGAAGCATAACTTAACAGCAATTTTTGTTTAAAAACATACTTTAAATGATTGAATAATGGAGAAGGTGAAAAGAATCCTTTATTTTCTTACATAATCTTTCTCTAAATATTCTTATTTTCCTGGTTTTGTGAAATGAAATTGAAGAGAATGTTAAAGTGATACAGTGAACTGAATATATGACACCGCCTACTTTGACAGCTCAATTTTAATTAATACGTATTTACTACAACATTAATATTTTGTCATTGAAGTAGACCAGATTTCGCATAGAAATCAGTCTAAATCCACAACATAATTTATAACCCTCTAGAGGAAGTTTAAGCCAGTTGCTAAAATACAGAGAGATTGAGTGAGGATGACTGAGGATTGAGAATTATTCTCCTTTGATAGCTCTATGCTGACTGATAGATCTACTCAACTACCTCAACCCAGTTCACTCTGATTAAAAATATTCACAATAGGAAAATGACCTATAGTCAGTGGTCCCATTAGCTGCCTCAAGGAATTGAATATGCTATCAACTAAAATATTCAGGGACACACACAAAAAAAGTAGTCTTCAATGAGGCTTTAAGAGGTCATCTTGACCAAAGAAAAACAATATAACTTCTGCTAATCTTGAAAGAAGTGTCCAACCCATTCTTAAAATTGTTAGTTTCAAATGCAAAGTAAAACAAAGAGCAAACTACCTTGAAAATATTCATGAATTTTCCTCTTCATACTTGAATTAAAGAATTAACTGAAGTTTATAAAAATTCAGCTAATATTTTATACTGAAGAGACTGTGTCCATGCACTTATGAAACACTAAGGAGCTTTGCAGTGATTTAATCTGACAACATACGTATTTTAAATCAGTTTAGTTAACAGACTAGATCCCAGGATGATTTTCTAAATGAGCCACGGAACTGCAGGAACTCATGGAATCCAAGAAGTCTCTGGACTGCTTCCAGAGTGTAAGGGACAGATAAGGAAGAAAGAAAAAAAAAAAGAATACGAAGAAACAGAAAATGAAAGTTAGTCAGGTAGCTGCACAACTATGACATATTTTTTGTCAACCTGCAAATGGAGAGGCTGATCTCAGCTGTTATCAATAGTTAGAAGAGCCTGTACAAAGTCCACGCACCAAAGCATTTAGAGAATCTTGCACAGTCACTGTTGTGTGCTAGCCTTCAATCCAATCAGTATCAACTAAAATATCAATATCAATATTGATAAAGAATTTGTCATTAATAGTTACCAGTTTTTGTTGAGAAAGTTATATAGTGTTGCTGCATACTCAGGAAAATGACTGCGCTAGACATTACCTTGTGTGATTCTTTATAACATCATGAAGGCAACAAGATTTAAAAGCAATGTGATTAAATCAAAAGTGAAGAGATAAATAGAAAAAATAACTCTAATGAACAACTTATATGTTCATACTGTTCTATAGTGTATAGAACACTATAAGCAATGCTATACATATTTACACAAGGATTTCTGTGACAAGTTTATTTCTTCTTATAAGTATGCACATATCAATCTTAAATTATTTTGGGAAAAAAAAGAACAAACTAACTAACAAATGCAGAAGTAGGAGTAGGTACAAGTGCAAGAGCTAGGAAAAGCTTCCTCTATAGTTGGCTACATATTCAAATACACTAAGCTTTAAACTTCCAACACTGTAGAATGGTTACACATTTTCCCCTATCACCTCTCCTGTGAGGAAAGGTTGAGAGAACTAGGCTTGTTTAGCTCAGAGGAGAGAAGGCTCTGGGGAGACCTCATTGTACCCTTCTAGCACTTGAAGGGAACATATAAACAGGAGGGGGATTGGCTGTTGACAAGGGTGGATAGTGATAGGACAAGGGGGAATGATTTTAAACTGAGACAGGGGAGGTTTAGGTTAGATATTAGGAGGAATTTTTCCACTCAGAGGGTGGTGACACACTGGAACAGGTTGTCCAAGGAGGTTGTGGATGCCCCATCCCTGGAGGCATTGAAGGCCAGGCTGGATGTGGCTCTGGGCAGCCTGGTCTAGTGGTTGGCAAC